>VYZT01025840.1:242097-380481 GCA_013400735.1 Pomatostomus ruficeps
TTTCAATGAAAAGATACTGAGAAATCTTAACATGCAACATAGCACATGAAGCACAATACAGAACAGTGAGGCATATAAATAATACCTCCTCTAAAAACCCTCACTTTATTTTGTCATGGATTGCTCCTCTTCTGGCCCAAATCTACACACTTTTTCACCCTGGACAGGTCTGTTCGGAACACAAGTTGTAAAATGGAGGAAAACATTTATATTCAAGAAAAATATATTTTAGTTAAAGTTGTGCTCACTTCACTAGACTGTTACGTTTAGCAACACCTGCGGAGACATGAAGAAACAGAGCACGGAGAAGACGCCAGTCAGCCTGTTCATATCAGCTTTTACCTCTACGAGCCACTTGTGACATTAATTTGCTAAGAGGAGTCTATGCCCAATATGGGCTCTGAACACAAGGGACCCCAGCTGATGGAAACATGGAGACAGAAGAGAAAAGGAATTTTAGTCAACAATTTCCATCCTTTCTATGCTCCCTCCTCCCACTCTCCTCACACACCTACGAGACCACAACGGATCTTCCTTTAACAGGTCTGAATTGGTTGATATACATTAAATAAGTTTGTAAGACAGCAAGGAGGAGGGTGTGCAGCACCTGTGTGCTACAGCACAGAGAGCAGACTGGGTACAAGCAACCTGAAACAGGACTGCCCACCTAGGATTATAGAAAAACTTTAAATTGGAGTGCAATTAAAATTACAGTGCAAAATCCTGTATTTCTATGTATAGCAATGTTTCCCTGTGGAAGTATCTGTCTTGCTGTAGTTCAAAGCTCTGTATTTCATATGTATGGTTACATCTGTCCTGCCTCTGAGAACACACTGACACCATCAAGGACCTGACCCCAAAGACATTCCATGGAGATAGCACATGAATGGGAGTAGCTACTGACTCAGAAAAATTTGGCTCTCCACTGCAGAATATACAGGGCAGAAATTCAGCTGTCATTTCATTAAATGACTTCCAATAGATAATTAAATTAATATTCTGAGATGAGTACAGATTACTGATTTGTATCATCATTCAAAGTACTTCAAATCCAAAGTCCCTCTATAAAGAAAAGTTGAAAGTTTCCCCAGAGAGCAAAGGAGCTGGAGGAACCCTGGGCCACAACAGCACCAACCAGCTGGGGAGACACTGAACACATGCAGCTCCAGCTCAGGGAGTGAGCTCAGCACTCAAGATGAACATGTTGTCAAATGACAGATGTGTGCAGAGAAGTAAAATCCAGTGTGTGGGCAGTCTGCACATTAAAGCTGGAATTTAGACCTACCATTTACGTTGCAGATATGAGGCAGATGATACTTAAAACAAACTGAGATCCCTCTTCTGAATTATTTGGCTTGCTTCATATTTATTTTGCTTTATTCTGTACCAGCTCAATTTCGTGAGTCAGGGAGAAGCACGAAGCAGAAATTCCTTGCTAATCACTTGGTCAGAGCTGGGCTACAGAGAGATCCTTACCATGAATCTCTGAAAACACAGAACAAGGCCTGAAATAGCCCAGGAAAACTCACCTGGAAGCAAGCTGTTACAGAGGGGGCATCAAGGTTTGACAGGCAAGGGATGAGACTTAATTAAAGCTAGAGGCGGGAAGAGAGGAAGAAATTAAATGCTATTTGGGAACACATGAAATAGAAATAACTCAAAATATGAAATATTTATAATTTGTAGCTGCGAGGAGTTATTTGGAAATATTTTATTGCTCTTTTTCTGTCCCCAGTGCTTTTTCTAGGAAAGGAGGAAAATAAGAATACTTCAAAGGATGTGAACCAGGAACTGGAGAAAAACTTGGTGTGTGTGCGTGTGTGTGTGTGCTATTCATGTACTTTTGGTCTTCTTTCGTTCTTGAACTCATTCCATCTGAGACTTGGCTCCCACTCAGGTTGAAAAGCCAAGACACACAGATTTAAAAGTGATGGGACTATTCTCACTTCAAGTGCCAGTAAACTCATTATTAGGACACTGGACTTGGAGTAACGCAGCTCTCTCCTCTCTTGCTTTGAAAGCCCTCCTGTTTCGGGCTGCAGGAGGGGATGCGTTACCATCCCTCCTGTAGGAGCTGTGGGTGCATCCTTGTCCCCTCTTCAGGGGTCAGCCTGCTCACATCCCAGCTGAGCTGTGATAGCCACTGAAAAGATGCAGTATATGTGCATATAAGCCCTCCTCCAGTTACTAAAGAAAAGGAATTCAACCCATCGCCAGCCTCTCCAAGGTGTCAGGCTTACTGGGTTATTGAACTTTCTGGCTCCTTTGAGCTTGCTTTCAAAATAGGTATGAGCTGGTCTTTAAGTACATGGATGTATGGATTCCCTATATTAAGCAATACTCATTGTGGTATCTGGATTCTGTTGATGTCAACACTATTATCCTCCCTTTAATCATAGCCATAGAAAATTCTGAAAAAATAAAATCAGCCTGGACTTTTTCCCCTTTTCTCTGATGCTAACTTTGTTACACTTAAATTATTTTGTAATTTTCTCCATAACCAGGTAGGCTACAAATTTTTGTGTGCATTTTAAATGAAATCTTAAAGCTGGGGTCCAACAAACCTCATCTATCGTAAGACATAGAGAAACTCAGAAGTTGACAAAGAAGGAATCTTCATCCTAAAAGCACACTGTAAATGTTAAATAATCACTGCAATATCCACTTCAGTAAATAGTATTATCCTCACATAGTGGGAAGGGCTACATCCAGAAAGAGATGTGAGTACCACTGAGCCAAGCAGTGCTGTCTTTGATTCCTGCTGACTGCAGCCAGCCTGGAATTTCACTCCTTTGCAATGCTCTGCAGAGCGGAGTCCAACATAAATTCAAACCCGAACAAGTCATCAAACTGCTGTATAACTTCACACAGTGACACATTTGCTAAGGTGTTTAAAGTTTCTCTTCTATTAAATACCATAATTATTCATGCCAACCTGATTATTCGCATAAATCAACCCTCTGTTTAAGCTTTCCTTCCCTTGAGAACACTAAACACTCTTACGTGACCGTATCTTTAAGTTAAATAAAGAATTGCAAATGCCTCTCTTCCAAAGGAAATGCTGTACAGATCCAGCACAGCCAGGGAACTACATGAACAGGATCCTGATAAAAGAGATCAGCTTAAAGCCATACAGATAGCACAAAATGAGAAGGTAATCAAGAGCCCTCTGTCCCTTCTCAAACATCCTAAAAATTCTAAAGTGCATTTAAAAGAAAAAATTCCCTTCATCACCCTCAAGGTGAACAAACACTTTCAGCATTGTGGCATGGGAGTACCACACAAGTAAGGTCTCCAGCCAACGATTTGAGGAACAAGGTAGTGCTATAGGACCTTTCCAAACTGCTCACAGCTTCAGACAGCAGAAAAGAGAAAGCTAAAAGACAATAAAATAATTAACATATTTTGTGTTGCTGCTACTACCATGCTCCAAAGAGCTGAAGCCCTCCATACCCACCAAAATACGTGCACAAGCAGCTCCATCAGGGATAAAAGCAAAAGTGGGTGTGCAGAGCTAGAAGACACAGCTGGGTGCATACAGGTGGCTGGGCTCAACACTGCTGAGCATAGGTATTCACGCAGGGCTGTATCCTCTGCACCCCAAACCAGACCAGCACAGAGGTGCTCCATCCTGAAAGGAAGAAAATTCCTGCTTATTCCCTCCAGGCTACTTACAGATGGTCTCAAAGAAGTCCTGAGGTTCCCCAGTACTTCTCACTTCCACTGAGCCCACTGGCTGCTCCCTTATCTGCTCTGTCAGAGCCGTTGACTTAGGAAAATAAAACAAAATTAAAGCAGATAATCCTGGCAAAGTACAAATGAGAAATGTGCACCCTTGTGCCAGGAGATATGACAGATGGTGGCCATTAGTAAGGCAAGGCCACGTGTGTGTGTGAGGTTCCTGAACATCCTAACCCCACTCAGCTCACACAGGATGGCACAGCTGGCTCAGCCTCACTGTATCCCCCAATTTCTCAACTTGGCTGTTTCCATCTTCCTATGCCAAGCATGTCTGGTCAGTTATAGCCTCACTGGAATATCTCACTGACTGGAACAGGTTATGTACCTACTCATAAATAATCCCTTGAAATACAGATAAACAGCCTTTGCAGGAATAAAAGGTAGTTATATAAACTGTAACTCAAGTTCTGCTTTTGTCATTTCCCATGTAAAACACTAGGCCAGCATTGAACAATTATGCAAACTTTCCAAGAGAACAGTCCATAAGTCAGTTCTTTCACCAGGTGTCAATACCAGAACCAAATAAAATCTTTACACATTATATTGATCTGCATCTATCACATCTTGATCAAAGTTTCCTGCCTTCTGTTAAGGTGCTAATGATTTCCTAAGCAAAATCAAACACAGCTACTCAACTGTCTCAACAAGTTAGATGAAGTCACTTTAATTGCTGACTTTGATGCATCTTTTCTCGCATACTAATTTCAGCTAAGTAAGATGGTGCACACACAATAAATGATGAAACAAGGCAATAGCAGAGCCAGCTGCCGATAACTTGGTAAAAGTCCCACTCATTCCCAAGTCTCAGTTTTGGGGACTTTCTTTCTCTCTCCATTCAGACAGACCTGTTGCTCCAGAACTCCTTTTTCAGAGCCCAAATAATTAAGAATAAACCAATGACAGTCACAATACCACTAACAAATAAAATTCACTCTATTTTTTCATACAATCACAAAATTATTGTCTGTTGCTCCTGCCTAGTCACCTTTTTCTCAGATCAAAAGTGGAAATCCAAAGAACAAAGTCAAAATTTAAAACTTACTGGTTTAAAGCGCCTTTTTAAAGCACATGCTTGCCCTGAGGTTTCCCAGTGCCTCAGTCCTCGGCAGCATCTCAACTGACATGGCTCCATCTTTGCCTCTTTAAAATTCCATATGGAGAAGCTCATGTTTTCTGTCTGTGCTTACAATGTGATGAAAAGGGAAAAATTAAAGGGAATGGGATCCTTATAGTAACATATTTGTATTACTATTGTTAAACCTGTGTCAAGAGCTTAGAACTTTCCATAGAAAAATTTGTTCTTAGAGGAAATCTGGAAATAAAGGGCTTGGCCCTGGAGGGAGTTTCATAAAATACCAAATTAAGACATGTCAATTGGGTTCTTAAATTACGCAAAGGCAAAGCAAATAACATACATCAGTGGCTTGAAGTGTTCTTTTGTAATCAAATGATTTGTGTTTCAAACCTGAAATTTGACAAGTAATTAATTCCTTCAGCAGATTTATTTTGTATGGGTTTTTTGCATTTTTAGAAAAAGATAGATTGCATCATAATGTAGTAGAACATAAATTATTACGCCACACATTTTTTAGTCTGTCTGAATTTCTTTTTTTTTTCACATTGTAGAATATATGAGTGCTCTTGGAAATTCTTTCTCCAATTTTACAATTTGCGTCTTGCAAATTTTATCTCTGACATGTTTACTTAATATTTGGATGACTGCCATTGTGTGCACAAATTAGGCCGCCTCTTTTGAAGTGCCAAGCCCCTTATCCATTACATTTCCCATTGCTTTCAACAACCATTCAAGCTGGAACGCAAGGGTCCTTCCCTGCACTGTGCAGGACACGGCCATTGGGTCACATGTGCATTTCAAGGGGCTGAACATCCAACCTGCTACTTGGTTCTCACAAACACTGCTTGTGAAATTGCATGCCAGAGTTTGCACACATGAAGATTTCCCACAAAAGTATAATTTAAAGAATGGTTTCCTACTCCAGTAGGAGTTTAGTGCTTGGTACAAATCTGTCTCAGAAATACTTGGTACAGATTTTAAGCAGAGTTGATCAGCAGCAGGTGGCTTCTGAAAACACGGGAAGGTCTTTTCCAATAGGCACGTACAAGCAGTTATCATCTGGCCGATACCTTTAATTCACTTTCCCCCATTTCAATTCCATGCTTGAGTCATGATGTTTTGTTCCTGCATTGCACAACCTAAAAGTACACACAGCACTTTTGTCATGGTGCAGGTGAGTAAGAGATTGGTCATCCGCAAGCTACAGGTTCCGTTGCGCAAATTGCGCCGCAGAGGATGCGTGTGGGACACTGTTCCAAACACGCAGCTACCTTTGGGAAAGCTCAAACACACACTCTGTTACAACACTCATTTTTGCTGTGCTGTCATCTGATACCTCTAACAGATTCATGCTGAAGGTTGCCTCTGCTCTGCAAGTCCCCATCTGCCAGGCTGTGGAACAGCCCCCACGGTTTGTGCAGTCTAAGGCAGGCAGGGAGCGCTTCCCTGGGCAAGAACAGTTTTGCCCAGATGTCCCTCAGAGGCAGAGATGGAGATGACCAGGATGGACTTCACCAGCCACAGAAAACACACAGGCACACCTCAGCAGCAAGGTGGACAATTATTCAGATTATGCCTGTGAAAAGCCTACTCTAGAGCCCCTTTCTGGTCTTGGGCTCCTCTCCTCCAGGTACAAGTAGGGATGCTGGGGACAGAGAGACCATTGCCAAGACAGATGTGTGATCAGAGGTCACTGAAACTCCACAAAGGTCTCATACATGCAGTGATGTACAGGGTGAAGGATAGGGGAAAACAAAACCATTTTCTAAGGCCTAGGACTCTAAAATCTCATTTTCTTCAGCTGTATTGTTATTCTTCTTATGACAAGTATGTAAAACTATTAGCATGAGTCTAACCTCATCAGATTTATTATCAATGCTTAATACTTATTTTCATTGGGAGGAACACATCCCTGCCTCAAACAATGAGCATAAGAGCTCTTTCAAAGAGAACAGAACAAGGTATTTTTTATATACTACAGGCCTAATTACTTTCCTCACTGAAGGGTGCAAAACTTTCCTAGGGAGGAATGAATTTGTAGTGTTTTATTTCAAAATGATTTGCTATTCTGTCATATAATCTCAAAATCCTGAACCTTCATCATCAGAGTAAGACAAGCTACATCTTTTCCCCTCCCTTTCTGTATATACTGCAGCCAGTGTTGCTACCATGCAAAAGATAAATGTTTGTATTTCCCTCTATTCCATAACACTATTCATGGAGTTGCAACAACACAAGTGTCTACATTCTCCAGATTTGACTGAATGCATCAATTGTTCTTCATGTCCATGAGAGGCTTCACATTTGAGGTTGAGAAATATTTCTACTGTAAACATCAGACCAAGGAGCACAAATTCAGCTTTCATTTCTCTCCATAGTGATCTTTGCATACAACTTATGACACAAAGGTGAGTCAATATGTAGTACAGCACCAACAAAATATCTCAATAGAAAGAAATTCCATTTTGTTAATACTTCAGTTGCCTCTTTAAACAAAAGATTTGCGGCTGCGCCTGTGAATGGCCAGTTCTGTTGTAAGGTGCAAGGTAGGGGTAAGGCTCACAATGTAACTGAACTGTCCTAAATAAATATGGTCATGAAATGTCTTCTTGATAAACTGGTCTGAATAAGAGTGACGAAGAAGACTTCAGTTTCAAAGCTGTGAGCTCTTACATGCATGTGGATGTAAGTATTATGGAGAAGGAAGAACAAGAACTAGTGCAGCTCTCCGACAAAACCTAGTATGCCTTGTCTACTTAACGGGCTTGGGTTTTTTCCCTGTGAAAAGGGGTTTGGTTATTCATTAGGCCATTTACCTAAATTCTATGTTACTGAACAGTCATATGTATAGGTCACTCCTAAAAATGACATATGTGCACAAGATTTTCTTTTTGGTGTAGATATTGTGTGCATCAAAGCCTCATCACCAACCACATGGCAAGTTCTTACTATCTTCTTAAGATACTTGTTCTCAAAGTCTGATTCCCACTTTGATAAAGGTTCATACAATTCCCAGTTCTACCCACTCTTACCAACACACCCATCCCATAAGCATCTCAGTGTCATGCATAACCAAAAGCCACTGAAATTCCACCTGAAATCTTTAATGAGCCTCTTCACCTGACAGATATTAGGATGCTCTCTTAAAATAAGCGATCATTGGCTTAAAATAATATTCATGTAGGAGACTCGACAATTAATTTTTCTACTTGCATGTTAAATTACTGCATTATGTAGTTATAACAAAAAAAAGTCTGAGTTTCCTTTATCAGCCATAGGTCTAAATCACTGCAAGAGTTTTGCTATTAAAGAGTCTCCCTAGGTGCACCACTCTGTCACATATCTGAACTCAAAATCATTTATTTAACATCTGTTTCACAATAAATTCTTAAAGATTTACTTCCTTTAAACACAACTGGGACACTTGATCCTCCCTTGTTTCAATCTGCAACATCCTTAAAAATAACAGTAAAAGACATTATGAATACAAAACCAAAGCTGACACCAATAAATTTCCATGACTCATTTCTCTTGCATTATTCCTGCTTGGCTGCCCCTAGGAGGAGATGAACTGTAGAGACACTCAGAGGCAATTTAGTGGTATTACAGAAAGACCCATTTAGTCTGGATTTAAAAGATTCTCTCAAAGTTCCAGGAAAACATTTTTTTTTTTGAAGGGGGGCATAGAAAGTGCAATTTCTCAAGTTAGAAACCCCAGACCACTGGTGGAGCTATGCTTAGAGTGGAGCATGCAGCAGTGCCTGGCACACTGTGCCTTGAGAGCAGGTAATGCATACATACAACCACTCTACCTGGTTACTTCTGACTAAAAAGTTGCTTTTCTTTCACATAGGAGGTTATCTTTGCAAAATTCATTGATGGGAGGGGTTGCCTCCATAAAACTAACAATATATTGAAAGCATGAACGATTTCCAGGTGTTAGAAGTTTTTATGTCAAGCTACAATAGTGTTGCCATGGTCTTGACCTCTTTTTTCCACCTGGAAATTTTGCCTGGGTTGAATGCAAACACTCTGGACATTGTTCCAGGATTTCTGGCAACCCAGACATAACAGTAACTCCTGCCAGGCTGAGGGACATCCAGAAATGCCAAACCAGTGCCTCCTGAGCCAGTGTGGATCAAGTGTCCAGCACGAGCACCCATCGGGTGCACAGGGCATGGGCTGGGGTCTTGTGTACCACAGATTTGCTGCAAATGCTCAGACCACGTGTGCTGCACACGAGCGCTCCAGGAAATCCTGGACAGAGACAGGACCACCTGAGCCTGCTGCTGCCCTCCCTCTCCACCAGCAGGCCTGCTCCAGGTCACAGCTGCCTCCCCAGCCCTAGCCTGGCTGTATCAGTCCTTGCTGAGCCTGGAGGGCTGGGCTGCTCTGCCACCACCTGCACCAAAGCCCAGCATCCAGAGCAGGCACCTGCCCTGAACAGCCACGCCAGGCTACGCTGGCAAACAAAGAGATTAAGCTGATACTGCAAATGTTAACATTTTATCAAGGGTCTTGCAATGTTTATTGTTCTTGTTCTTGAACTTCTGGAACTGGAGAATTGCATGAGAATTGTACCTTTTCATTTATGAAAAAACATTTTCAGATTAGAACTCTGCAGCTGAAAAAGTGTAAATCATCTGACGATCTGGCTGGAGACTATTGCTTGTCCAAACACATAGAACAAAAGAACTTGCAAATATGACCCTAGAGACTTGAAAAAGCATAGGTATACAGAAAGAATCTATATTTTGTTCCTTGTTAATATTTTTTAAGCCACTCATAAAACCATCAATAACTTTGAAAGTCCATATCCTGCTGATAAATGGCAATTTTTTGTAGATGAAAGTTTGATTTAAACATTGTATTTAATTTTTTTGGGGGGTGGTGGTGGTGGTTGTCTCTGAAGTGTTAATAACAATTGATGCATAAACTATTTTCCTAGATAGAGGCAATAGAAAATCATTGCCAGTGCTTGTGCTGAGATGTTTGTCACAGTGAGTGCCTGAGGTCCACTCCCAAAAGGCTGGAGGGGCCATTCCAGCTGGCTGTTGGGTTGTCCCTGTGCCAGCCTACTACAGTGCTTCAGATAGGGGTGCTTTGGATCGAATACACATGCTCAGAAATCAGGGACCCCCATAATTTGTGTCAAGAATCAAGGAGATAGAATGGAGGGGGAAATAATGATAGTTTTCCAAGTCCTATAGTTTCATGCAAACATTTGTCAAACTATATTTTCAGTTTTGTCCTTAATATAAATGGTTGTGAAAAGAGTTGGATTTTTTAAAGCGAAATAACTAGAAGTCTAAAAACTTTACATTCAGTTAATCTGAAAATCTAGGAACACAGATTTTCAGAATGTATACAGATAATCTTTACAGGTGCTCCTTAAAAATTATTCCAGATGTATCAGCTTATAGCTTTGTTACCCTTTTTCCAATGGCACAATTCAGAAGAAACTCACCGAAGTCAGTGGCAACACGTCAGCATAAGAATGGAATGAGTAGACAGAAAATCCATCATAACTGGAGTAAGGAATTAGGTCTGGTCTTTCCTGCTTCAACCACAGCACAGTCATAGAGCAAGTTAGGGTACTTCAGAAGGGAAATGAGAATCTCTGTATAATGAAAGAGGTCTCAGGGATGCTGTACATCCCACTCAAATCCTGTTTCGTTGACAACAGTCAGTGCTGGTGCTGCAGGAGGGCTCTGCTTTACCCAGCAGCTCTGCCCCATCCAACACCACCAGGAAGCTGCACTGCTGCATCCTAGCAAGAGCTTCGTATCACTGATACATTGTGCTTGGTCTGTACACGAAAACAGGCAACTGAAAGCTTTTCAGCCCTCTCAGATGCCATCAGGACTTCATGATTCCTATTTTCAGGGTGACTCGGAGCTTCCCAACATGTCTAACCTCAAAGAAGCTGGGCAGACCCAATGACCCTCTCTCTGCATTACGTATACCTCTGGAGTTTCTGTACCGTGCTGCTTCACACAAAAACCTGATGAAAAACACTAAGTGCTCAACCAGCTAGCGAGCAGCCAGGCTGTGGTCCTGTGCACAGCTGTAACCCCCTGGACGGAGCCCTGATAACTGTGCCAGGAAAGATTGCAGGATTGAAGTTTCTGACTGTACCTACATTACCATGAGTTATCTTAGTTATTTTGGTACCTAAAGATCCATCACTCCCCTGTAGAATCAGTTCATTAAACCTCCAGAGCCCAGACTGAACTTGGCAGAGAAGCCAGGGCAGGGGCTGTAGGTGGCATTCTTCCCACCCTATGTTTGCCAGCTGTCCTGCAGCTTGTCCCCCTTTCCTGTCCCTGTGGATGCTGTGCCTTTGTCACCAGACCCTGGCTTATAAATGCCCACACCCCCAAATGCACCTCATCAACCATGGAGCGCTGAGCACTCCCCAGAGCTTCCTCACCCACAGAGCACAGCTGACCTTCAGAAGAACAAGATAGCAGAGGTCTCCAAATTCCTTCTCAAACCTCTTTGCTGTTGCACCCCCATACAGAGTGTGACAGCTCCTGGGTAGCTTAGATGTGCTAAAGCCTCTGCTTGTCGCTCTGGCCCTCAGTGTTTTTATATTTCTGTTCTCCTGGCTCCCAGGACTGACCTGCCTGTCAGCTGTGCTTGTACAGAGCCAAGGACAGTGATGTTCTTGAGCCCAGGGAGGCATCTGAGCCTGTAACTGCAGCTTCTCAGCACCAGAATGCTATAAATAACACACGATGACTTCTCTACCCCTTTTGCCAAAGAATCACCAAATATCATTCCTTTATTTTAAGAGAAGAAAGTGATCTTCATTTGAGGATATTATTTGTCTTACTTATGAGCATCCAAATGTGGTGTATTTCTCAAAAAAGTTCGACAGTGGATTCCCCCACAAATGTGAGTGTACACACTTTTGGACTTCATGTAGTCCTTTTTTTGCTGGCAATGAATGGTTTTAAACACTTGTCAGTACAGACAGCAGTACCTCCTGTGTACCGCAAGAGGAATTACATTTTCCACTGACTGTCCTTAGCAGGTGGGTCTCTAACGTCTCACTCCAATGGCAATCTGTAATACGAGACCCCTAACATGCTGCCCACTGCCTTTTCCTTGCTCGTGAGCTACCAGGACTATCACACCGAGGTTCGGAGGGTCCTGGCAGCAGCAATGCTGGGCATTCATTCCCACAGCTTTCCTCAGCAGCCCTGGCCCTCCAGGCTGACAGCAGAGTTAGGGGCTGCTTGGAGAGGGGAGAGCTACGTGAGTTCCACAACATCTCATCTGAAGGTATCAAGGTTGTGCTGGTAATTTCAGACCCAAAAACTGGGCTTGCATGCCCATTTTTTATCTGTTTCTCCATAAGTATGTCTAATATAACTCTAATGTCTATAACGCCTATAACTAATAAGAGATACTGAATCTTCCCTAAGTATCTTGCCTCACTTTTATTCTAAGACTATCATGACTACACCACCACTGCTAATACGAGCCCTTTACAATCACTAATGGATTAATCTTCACAGCACTCTTGTAGAGATAGAAGACAAAAGCATAGAGATAAAGCAAATCTCTATTTAGGTCAGAGACACAGTAAAAAAATGGAAAAAACACCCCAGAATTTCCAGTTCCTTATGTTCATATGTCTGCATTGCAGCTCAGGCTTTTTGCTATGACTTTTGGTTTAAATTTCTTCAGAGACTTTTAATGTATCAGAACTAAAACTTTGCAATATTATAAAAAACTTTTTATTTTCAATTGTACAGAATGCTAAACTTCCACAAAAAATCATATTACAATCCAAAATAAACTGATTTGGTCAGCATTTTCCATATAACAATCTTGGCAACACAGCTACCAAAGCAAAATACGATTTTGCTGAAGACTTCATTGTAGGAAATGATGACTTCTTCAGTAAAATCAACTTTACAACGAGTCTATTTATAGGCAAGAAATGATTTGTTATTTTACTGCCATAAAGATACTAAATAACTTAGGATCAGATAGGAATGTAGGGCATGGCCACTGAATTCACACTAAACCCCCAGCCTTCCCTAGGAGTGAGCTTTTGTGTGGTTGTTTTCATTTGTGAGTCTGGATTTTCAGAATAACATATTATTGGTAAATGGTCTAAACTGACCGACATATATATGCTTGAATCCCAAAAAGAAATATGTCCAAACATGTATACTTGTGGAAATGCAACTAAGTTAATGCAACTGTTCAGTGTTTTTTTGTTCCCAGTCAAGCATATGAAAAAAATGAAATTTATTTGTCTTAAAGGTATTGAAGCCCCCCCACTAGATCTGCTCTAGATTTCCAATTCCTTCACTTTTCTGTATCAGCTGTCCTACACAGATGCTTCATTCTTCAATGGGAAAGGCAGAAAATTAAAATCAATAACTTCATTATGTTTACAGTGTTTTTCTTTTCACCTGAGCTTTCCCAGTCTTAACAGTCTTAATGTCTTACTATAACTTAAAAACCAGTGTTTATTTTTACTGAAATATTCCATCCTTATTCCTTTCATGTAAAAGGTTAGGAATATGGCAATGTGTACCTTAATTTTTTATAATGTATATTCTGAAAGGACTAAAGTATAGATCTCTGCTTTCACAATATGTCCAGTAGAATATAGTATAAACAAACATTTTTATAGCATCTTCTGCTGTATCACAAAAATAATACTTTTTACTTTAAAATGGAACAATTACCATTGATCTCTTAAATTCATATTCTTTTTCTGACAACAAAAATTCTTTCTGCACAGTTCTTTTTGGTTTTTGCATATACAAAAAATAAATAATTGACATTTTGTACTATGTGAACTTCATGTATTATTAATTTGATGGAAATGAACACATGATGGAGCACCTTCTTTATCTTTGTGATTGTTTTCACAGATATGTCAGTAACACTGATATTGAATTGTATGATGTGTCCTAGGGACTGTAACATTTCAACAAAATATCTCCAGAAATATATGTGCACCCACAATGTCATCTAACAAACTCACCTTTCATTAAACTCATCTCCAGTAAATGTGAGCTTGCATTTGCAAGGCAAATCTAAAAAGCTATGAAAGGAAAGTTGAAGATAAAAAATTATTAATATAGAAATAGAGCCTTAGAGATTATTTCTCCTATAATTCTAATGAGACAATAAAAATAAAAATCCAGAGATTCAGCCTTGACTGTAACACTGAACTTTCGTCTCAGGAAAATTTGGGTTCTTCATTAAATGATATACCATGTGCTATTTCTATCTCATCTAAAATTCTGGCATCTCCTGACAATGTATTCTCCCAGTGACATGCACATGTGTAATCACTCATTTACATTAATGGGATTATGGGTGTTTTGTATCTAGGAGAAAATACCTTTTTTAAATTTTTTTTCCCTATGAGTGGTTGCTTACGATGCACTTGGCAACTGAGATGTATTATAGTTTCTCCCTAAACAGGAATTAAGTCTCTACTGTACAACATGTCATACTTGCCTGAAAGCAAAAATGCTGCCTACTAAGCAATAGACACCCTAATTAAAGTTGCCCAGCATAATATCAGCCCATTAGTTTAAACTAAAGAGAATAATGGAGGTGGTATTAGGATACCACAAAACATAACCTAGGGTCAAACAAAGATTACTTTGCTTTGGGTACTTTTTTTTAAATGTATACATTTTCAAGCAATTTTCAGAAGCTTTCTAAAGCCAAATATAGATAATAAAATGCTTGTCAGTTTTTAAGGCTCTGCCGAAGCAAAAATGGTACCAAACATCAATAAACTAATTGTCAATCAGATGCTTTCGCAGGAACATTTTGCAATAATGAGATATAATAAATATTCATCAAGACGTCGTTTATAAAGGCACATAGGAGCATATTTTATGCCTGTGTGTAACATATTATGCTGGACTGTTACAGCTGATCGTGGAATGGTAGCAGGTTATAAAGCTTTCTGGGATATTTACAGTCCCTTTATCCCTTATACACAGTCTAGAAAATCTGAACACTCATAAATGGTGGGGAAAGGAGGGGGTAAACGTTGTGCACTTTTCAGCCCAGTCCCTTCCACAAGGCATTCTTTAGGGAGGATGGGAAAAGGTCCAGAAAATAAGTGACCTTGGAATTCCCGTTTACAAACTTCGTTTCATCTGTAATCACATTTTTAATGGTGCCATTTCAGACATTCCCGGATTAACTGTTTCAGATTTAAAACACCTTACAAACAGAAAAATAATGTATTCAGTAATACTGCAGAACAATAATAATGCAGTAATACTGCTGAATATATATATATATATATAATATATGAATACCTGCTAAAATAAGTATTTTTGGGTTTGGGGTTTTTTAATATGATTGTTTCCAACAATTAACCAAATAAATCAGTAAATTATCCAGGTTCATTAAAACCCCTTGTTTGGCACTTTAAGAAACAGCCTTGTGTTTCAAAACACAGGAAAATCTTCCCAGAACAGCTGATAAAGGAATCAGCTGGCAGAAAATCTGCTTTTGTTTCATGACACTGTAAGCAGCACCTAAATTGTTTCTGCTGCGTGTCTATCATACAGTCCTTGGAGATATTTATCACTGGACTCAGGAAAATAAGCATTACGTGGAGTCACAGACACTCCTCAAATTAAGACAAAGAGCCAAATCCTGCCCACACAGACCACAGCCCTTCTTGAAGCCCAGGTTTTTCAATAGACCCCTCCCTGAGGTCATTTCCTGCTCTATTTTCTTGGATTCTACAAACTTAGCCCAAAATAAAAGTTTCAGCCCTTCCTTTTGTCTCCATCCTTGCCCGGGAGGACAGTCATTATGCCCCATGTATTAATGCCGGGAGTGTGCAAGGGTTCCTACAGCCTCAGGCTCCTCCCTCTTCCCTTTCTCGGGGGCTATGGAGAATACCCCTTCAGACAGGGCCTATCACAGCAGTGTGGGGGAAGGAAAAGGTGATTTAGGGAGCCAGGCTCCCCCCTGTCTGCTCGAACCTGGCAGGTCATGGCACAGTCCAGCCCTGACCAGTTCCCCTCACTCCTATAACCAACCCGAGCGCTTTGTTTTGTAATTTAGATTTGATTATAGGAATTTATTTAAAGAGCTTGTATTGTGCAAAGGATTCCATCTCAGGCACACCAAATTATTTCATATGTTTATTAATAATATTTAGCCGTTCTCTAAGAAAACCACCACCAGAAATGCTTCTACTTTTGGCACTTTCACTGGCTTTTATTTCTTGCCATTTAGAGAGAGTGACTGGGTATGTTCACATTACAGGCTCATGGTCCAGATTTATTCTGAATTTCTTCAATGAGATTCACTCCCAAAGACCAAATGTAAAGGGACCACATCAATAATGATGAATTCAGACCCTGACTGCCTGCACCTGGAAAGCAGGGCTCTGACACGGTACCGGCTTTGAAAGAGCACCTGGAATTTAGACATGGCATGTCTGTCTATTAGCCAGTTATCTGCAAGTATTTGATAGTTACAAAATTGTCACTAGTAGGTTGTTTGGCTGGAAAACAACAATAGCTGCAAGAAACATTTGAAATCTTTTGCCTGAGTGCCAGCTTTAGTGAAGGTCTGAGCTGTTCTCATTAAAAGTCAGCAGAGAGGATCCTACTGCTTTCAATGCTACAAGCTCAAATCCTGCGAGCATCATTGTGCAACTGAAAGTAGGTCTGTGTAAGAACAATTACACAGCACTGATCCCAGATACTTGAGCTCTCTTCAGCAGTGCAAGACTCCTGTTATCACATTTGGCAGTGGCACTCAAAATAAGGCTTTCACAGGTTTAAAATGGAGATGACAGAATATCTTGTAATGGGACCCTTTGGGTGAATGAATTCCTTTGCTCCTTGAGCAGTGTGATTAGATGGGCCTGACTGCAAAGCACAGAAAGAATGACCTATCTGTACCACAGATGGGAACAGGTTTTTGGAAAAGATGGGTTAGACCTCTTATTGTGGATTATGATCCTCCTAATCTCGCACAAATCCATAACAAGCTGGGCAGAAGCTGCTAAAATAACTGAAGAGGCAACTACTGTAATACTCAAGGCTTGCTCTATGGAGAAATTAGAAAACTTAGATAAGACTAAAACCCCCAAAGGTGACAAGTATGAAGAGAAACTTCCTGGCCCTATAATTTCTACCCAGGACCCTTCCACAGGACCCTGACCATATCCTGATGCTCTGGTGAGTGTCTGTGGGAAGAGCTGTACCATGGCCAAGGTGACACTGCCACATCTGAGCCTCTGCCTTAGTCCCGTGGGGTCACAGTGAGCTGAGTACTTGAGCTGGGTGAGACCCACAGTGTGTTGGGTTTGATCATCTCTATATTTTCTCAAGGTAGCCTTGGGCCACAGTCCAGTAATTGCCAGGGTTTTCCAAATGCCAGGTTGGAAACAAATTCCCATCAAAACTGAGTGGCTCTGCCAAGTTCAAAAGGTGAAATAAATGAATCTTTACACATTATAAGAACAAAATCAACATTCTTCTGTGGCATAAAGTGCCTGAAAAACTAGCAAGTAAAAGCAGGTGTGATGTGCTCCCTGTCAGCTAACGACACTGATAAGCTTGCCATGCCTGGTTCTGCTTCATTTCAAACAGACTGCTGAAAAAAAGGGGGAAAAGCCAGAGCAGAAATAATTGCTGGAGCTTCGAGTTAGCTGAGAGAGCCTGCAGGCTAAGATCAACGCGACTGATTTCATCCTCTTCCTTTTATTTCTATAACCTTAAACGTTCTGCTATTATAAAAGTCATCATGTCAGCTTTCCCCCAAGCCTTAGCAGCGGCCTATTTTAAAATTGTATCAATTGGTAAAGCTCCTGGCTGGAGTATTTTCATCTTGATTTATGGTTTCTGAGCTTTAAAGATGAAGAAAGCTCCACTGACCTGATCCAAGCATGCATGTGCATTGTCCCACACATATGTTTATAATCAGACCCTACAGAAACAACGCATATTAGGGAAGCTTTAAAATTATAGGGAAAGCAGCAAATTGCAAGTGAGTACTGTTTATCCTTATTTATCTTCAAGAAAAAAAAAGAAAAACCACACCTATTTTGATTCTAAATGTTTTCCTTCTCTGCTTAATATCAGGGATTTAGCACTTCCTGAGGCCATTGATAAGGTAAGGGTCTTAGAATTAAGAAACTCGTAAATCAGTGTAACAAATGTGGACATATAATACTGTGGCCTTGTTCTTGCTTCTAGATCAATGTAACTGATAAAAGAACTCTAGGCTGGTGAGGAAGGGGGCAAAGGGACTTCTGCTTTTTTTTTTTTTTAAAGGCAGGGACTGATCAAAAGCAACCCCACAACTTAGACTATTCCAGTAAAGCAGCAGCCATCCAGCACTAACGCATATTGCTTCCTTTTAAACACTTGCAGCATGGACCCCAGAGAATGCATTATTAAAATGTTCAAGAGGATCATATTAGGGCTTCAGAATAAATACTAACTTCCCACAATAATCTTCACACATTCGTCCATGGGGAATGATGGAATAATGACCCTTTGAATTTGTAATACAAAGGAGAGGCTTTTCTTCTCCCCCTCTCCTTGCCAGGAGTGTGGTGGCATTGCACACTAAAGAGTCTGCTGCTAGAGGAGAGGTTAACCTGGGAGACGAGGCACTTAGAGAAAGGAACTTAACAGAAAAAAATGGTGGCTAAAGCAGGCGCATGAAGGTAAGGTTTCCTCAGTGAATGGGGAAATACACGTTGCAAATAGGCACAGTCCCAGTGCTGTGGGGTCCTGGAGGGGGCTGAGCAGTGGGATGCCCAGGAATTACCTGTCATGCTGTTCACATCTGCCCATACATACCCATCACATATAGAAAACATCCCCTACACAAAAAGGTTTGAGCATAAGAAGTACTCCTGAAGTCCTCTATCCAGATGATTTGAATTTTTGGTATGAGAACTAACACAAATAATACCTTAAAGAATCCCACATAAGCTAACCATCTAAAACACTACTTCTTATAATGTGGGTAGAACAGAAGCTCAATCCAAATCTGAGAAAATTCTTTTAGGATTAAGTGTAATTTTGATGGTCCCCTAAAAATGATCTATACCTACTCTTCAGAAAGATAGTAGGTCAAGAAATGCTGCTTTTCTTTCGAGGCAAGCTGGTCACCGTGTTTCTGAAACAATTCTTTTTCCCCTGTCTTTTTTCTTCTCTTTTGAGAAATGGCTCGACAGAGCTCACCTTACCAAGGGAGATGCTTGATAGATTGCACATGAAAAAATCTGATCTATCCCTTTTCCCAGGACAGAATTGTTCCCCACAATATACTTCGTATCCATTATCAAAGGAATTAAAACATGCAAATAGGAGAAAGGTCTGCTAAGTTATCCTGTTGCTTTGAAAGAACCTAAAGGCACAATTTATGGCAAGTGGGAGTCTTTTAAAAAACAGCAACTGCTTTAGCTGAGGTGGGGGGAAGAGAGGTTGTGCATGCAGTCAAAGCCATAAACGCCAGCCTTGGTCTGAAAAAAGGTAATTGTGCTGCGAATGCTGACAGGTCTGACAGAAAGTGTCTTCATTGAGAAATTGCATTTTGAAGTTCTTCCCGTTCCTTCAGAAATAAATGGACTAAAGCAACAGGGCTGGCTCTGACAGGAAGCGGGGATTCGGGACTTCAAATACAAACATTATGAAAAACAAGCAACATCTGCAAACAGTAAGTACTTATTTATATTTTATGGAGTGTGTGCTTGGGATTTTGACAGGTTTTTAAACAGAGCCTATATTAGGCCCATACAAAGGCGAGAATGTCCCTTTTTAAAAATACATTATGCTGCTGAAAAGCAGTCTAAATCTGCAGTCCAAGCCTCAGGTGAGCTCTGACCCCTCCTAACCTGGTCTAACAAAACACACATGTGGTGTTTGCAATAGAACAGTTTACTGCTACTTTCTCAAGGTCAGGACAAGACAGACACTTGAGGGTTAGTATTCAGCAAGCTTTTCCCTCAGCTGCCAGAGTGGCTTTGAACTTTTCCCTTTTGAACAAATAGGAAGTGAAACTGTGAGGAAACAAGTGCTTGGAATCAGAGAGGCACACATACCAAAAAGAGAAGGGAACCTCCCCAAAACCTATACAGACCTTTTTTCAAGCAAACAAAAAAAATCCAAACCAAAAACTGAAGCCAGCCTGACATCCAATTTAAGGGTTTAAAATTATTCTGTGTGTAGTTTTGAAATTTTAACACACACTCTTTTTCACATGCTACACCTGATTTTTTCATATAACAAATAATAACCAGTTGGCAGGTATGGTGCACTGTGCACTATAAAATATTTAGTAAGGCAATAACGACTCCCTGGGCAGCATAAGAAAACCGCGATTATATTCAGAGAGAAAGCCATGAACAAACAGAGGGGGAAAAAAATACAAAGAAAGATAAAGGAAGGCCTTTCATCAGGTCTTCCTGTCCAATAACACACTCAGGCTTGATCCATATGTTTTGAGAAAAATCAAAGTGTCACGACTACCAAAAATGTCAATAGCTCCAGTAAGGAATATTGTCTAACATTTTCTATTACACTGTTGAAGAATTTGCCTCCCAGCGCAATTTGGAAGAAAAGTCTTTTATTTCTAAAACACTAAAAAAAATGAACAAGGCACGCTTCTGTGCAATGTGTAATACAATAATGCTGTGGGCTTCCAAACTATCCTGGAAACTGATACTTTGATGAAAGTGAGTCCTTCTCCACACCTCTCATATTTTCTGTCCTCTGCACATCGACAGGGCTGCGAGGCACATCCTGGTCAGTGGGATCTAATAGCGCAATACATCGTTCACTGGGAAACTGGAGAAGGCAAACTTTCATCAGCCTTAATATTTTTATAATCCCGTATAATGACCCGCAGGACTGGCTAAGCTCCTCAAAATGGAGGGGGCTGGGGGCTGTCCAGGAAGGGAGCATTAATTGCACTTTGCTCCAAGCTGTGCCTCTGTGCTGTTTGCATCCCCGTGCATAGCTTGCTTTTAAGGACATCCCATTTCTCCCTGTCATCTGTAAACAAACAATTTTATTGCTGTCTTGGCAAAATGTAAACAAAACTTAGCACCTTGCCCTGGGGAGAGCTGCAGCTAACATATGGTTTGTCTGTACCTTGGTGCACAATTTCTTTTGTATTTGTCTTTTCCAGTACCCTTCAAGTTCCAGAGGGAAAAAAACACATCAGTGCTTCGGCGTCTTTATCCTGTGGAATCTAAACTAGAATTGAGCGTGTTGCAGGCAATCAATATTACTGTGAAAATTAGCCTTTATGACTGAGCCACTATTTGCTCACAGGGAAAAAAAAAAAAAAGCTGGTATGAATACAATGCAGCCACCAAACCACTGCTGTGAGCACACTGCAACTTAGCTCGGGTCCCGGGGCTCTCTTCCAGAGGGTTTAGCACCCACCCAAGGGAGGAGTGGCACCAGAGCTGGAGAGCTGCTCAGCACTGTGAAGGACTCAGAATTAATCACCTGGGGTTCTCACTGCAGCCTGTACCCATCCCCTTGGCTAGAGGAGCGAGCTCACTGCCAGCCAAGCGGTGGCAGAGGTGCTGCTGTGCCATCGGGGGGCTCAGCAGGTGCTTTGGGTGCCTGACACACCCCAGAGCAGCAGGAACAGCAGCTCTCTGCTCCTGCCCCACCGACTGCCCAAGCCCTGGCAGAGTAGAGGGGAGGTGCAGCAGACATCTGGGGATGGAAGGCTTGCCCTGCAAGAGCTGGCTTGGGGAGCAGCACTCACTTGGCCTAAAGAAGAGAGCAGCTCGGGGCCAGACAGCAGCCCCAGAACCTGTGAGGGGCTTAACAAGGAGAGAGAGCCAGAGCCAGGCCACAGGGGTACTTGGTGGGCAAATGAGGCACTGTGGGCAAGAGTGACACAAGGGAGACACGGACTGGAAAGGAGAACAAGCAAGGGCACAGGATGCCCAGGAAGGTTACACAATCTCCATCCTTAAAGGTTTTCAAGATCCAACAAGAAAAAGCCCTGAATAACCACTTCAAAGCTTACAACTGACTGCTTTCAGCAGGAGGTTGGACAAGAGACCTCCTGAGACCCTTTCCTACCCAAATTACAAACCCTTCATGAGTTTCTCACAGGAAAGTCTTTTGCTTCAGTAAGACAGATTTTTGGAATAAGATTCATGCTAAAGCATTTCAGAATCTGGCCTTTGGCATACTATTTGTCATTAAACTTCTGTACTCACTTAACATATTCCAGTACAGTATTTGCACCTTCTTACATGAATACACCTACTTATATCCAGAAGTAGGTGGATTTTCCTTGCAGAAAATCTAGCAAGGCTGCCCTGTCAATATTTGGTTTTATCCTACTGTGCAAAGTTGTTTGTTTTCTACCTGCATGTTATTAAAAGGAAGAGCTAACACAGCAATGGACATTAGCAGTCGATAAACTAAGAATTGATACTCATCACATTAATTAGAAGATATTCAAAAGTGAAAGTAAATCCTGTCTGCCTAAAAAATCATGCAGTAAGCAGAAGAAATGTTGTAGAATTTATTTTGTGGAGAATAAACAGTAGAAAATAACTATTAGTCAGAGATGTCCAGTGAACAAGTTATTAAAAAAATGTGACTACCTGTTTGCAAATTATCTGCAAATAGAACGTGAGCTTGTGTACCTATTTGCCATTTAGAATTACTCAGCAAATGGATCATGTCAGCAAACTGCTGCCAGGGCTTTGCTGGCAGGTTTCTGACCACAGCTATCACTGAGTCTATGTCCTTTGTGCAATCAGCTCCTCATGCTCAACATTCCCTCACCTGAGCCAGACAGCATTTTCCCTCTCTCCCTGCTCTACGGGGTCAGCAGATTCCCAGCCAGCAAGGAACGCATGAGACTACCATGTACTTTTGACACCACTAATTTACAATCATGAGTTCTTTCTGCAAATGTTTTCATTCACAGAAAAGAGCTCAGGAAGTGAACAAAGATGGAGCAAACACTGTCAAAGTCACTTGCATCTTTCACTTGAAATATCACAAATAATTTTTTCAAGTATTCACACATAGCTAAAAATAACCCCTCTGAACTTCCTGCTGTAATCATAAACTATATTCTAAATAATAAATTTAAAAAGGATCATAGAATCCACAAAGGCTTCCTTCCCTTAGAAACTGGANTAAATTGCTTATGAGTCTGGGACACGAAGGAAAAATAGCCAGAAAGGATAAGATTTGACCAACAGTCCTAGCCTCATATTCCTCAATCGCCATCCAAACACATGCCAGGATGGGGTCCTGTTCCTCCCAAGACCTGCTACATTTCCAAGGGTACATGAAGGCATCTCTACTTTGTCACCAGCAGTTTTATTTTCAGTTCCCAGCCACACAGCCTGGTTTTCCTGTGGGTCCATTAGCTGTGCCTGCAGTGTCCATCCCTGTAGCCGGCACATACAGAGAGTGACACAATAAGCATTTCAACCATTTCTGCTGCCTACATTGTTTTTTGAAAAGAAGTCCAGCAAGAGATACTATGGCTAAGATCTCAAGCATAATATAAAACCAGAGACATGACACTGTCTTATTCCTTCAGAGGAAAAATGGTCCCCAGATGCCTGAAATTTCCCTCTAGTCAGTGTCAGTAAACAGCAACAGAAATAAAAAGTCACAAGGGTACAATTGTCATTAGTATGTAAATTTTAAAAGCTCAGTAAAAAATATCAATACTTTCCACTTAATTTATTACTATATAAAGATGGATGATAGTAAAGTGAAACATTGATTTTCAATGCCCTTTAAAAAATGGTGATGAAGAAAATACTCAAGGACAACTACTTCAAAATATAGACTCAAAATTAATTATTGTATTTTTTTTACAGATGCTTGTTCAGTTCAATCCTATTTGATTGCCTTTTTTTTAATGAAGAAAAGGAATAGACCATTTATGTAAAGAGCCATTTCAAAATTGATTAGATGTAAAGACAGGTTAGCATTTTTACAGTATTGACAGAAAACCATTAACCAAGCAGCCTATAGACACGGTCACTGAAAGTTAATCGAAGGGAATAGTAATTTGGTAAGGCTTTGCGTGACAGTCATACAAGCTCACTCCTGTTCACAGATTTTGGTTATAGCTGATCTCTGAGATGCATTGAACTGTCCCTTTTGAATGCCGTGTATAATTACTTTTTGATTATAATCATTGAATTCAAACATTTTTGAGAGTGTGTAACTGCTGTCACATGCTTGTTTCCAAAATTAACTACAGCATCTCTACCATTGCACAGACACTTCATTTAAAGAACTGTAAGCAGTCTTCGGTAATGGCTTTTCTTTGATTATTTACCTTTCAGATTGTTTGAGCCTACACTGTAAGATAAGGCTAATATTTTAAAGGAAACAATACATGTGGGCATTTTAGGTCAATGGTTCTGAACAAATTCTGTGCCACCTGACAAATATCACATGCTTGCAGCAAACGTGTTCTTAATAGTGATTAAGTTGCAACTAACCCCTTTTTCAAGTGGTGGAAGTGAAACACAGAGAGCAAACTAGATAAAGGGCCTGAATATGGGGACACCAAATTTAGTAATAGAGATAGCAAATAAACACATTTCTGTATACATGTGTAATTACACTGCAGATTATTAAAAATCAGGGCAATTAAAAACAATTTTTTTTACCCTACCCCACACAATTACCTCAATGTTACCTTTGTTTCAGTTTAGCATTCTTATCACATTATTTAAAGAAAATAAACCCCAGATACTGTTTTGTTTTCATTTGATTAAAAATATAGGCATCAGCTTCCATCAGAGCATATCATAGATCAGTCCCATGTTGTTGTCTTGGACCTTAAAGTTTCTTACCCAACTTGATATATTTAATCAATTAGTAACCTTGTTGATATCTTTCTGGAAATGGTTAATTCTAAGTAATTAAGCTTCTGATAAAGTTTTATTTGCTAGTATTTGCAATGTCATGATCTTAATACAGACAAGATGAGACCAGGGTTGAATTTTGTTTGCATTCCCTATCCCCTGGCTTACATGCCCACTTGCAAGGTTTCAGCAGAAACACCACTGAGCTGAAGAACAGCATCCTTGTGAAACTTATTTGTTTCATCATCTTTTTCTCACGTAAGAACAACAAAACCCCAAAGGGTGAAGCATTTTGAGACAATTTCGTGAGTGACAGTGAGGGAAAGCCCTGCTCTCCACCAGGTTCTTGAGGAGAAAACCCCTGTCCTGTGCTGGGTTGAGATTGGAACTGAGCCCATACAGAATGACCGGTGTGGAAAAGTTCTTATCTTGAGATAAAAACCTTGTTCAGATGGTTTTTAATACAGCAGGAGGAGGCCAGTTAGCCCCTGCTCCCTCCTAACCTCATATCATTCATTTGAGGGGGAAATGTGAAGCCACTCTACGAAGAGCCCTGGCAGCAGCTTTGGCTGAGGGGCTGCTGGGTTAATCCTCCACAGAAAAGGCAGAGGCCATTTGCCATCACTATTGCCAAGGGCTCCCAAGACATACCCAGGATTTTTTGTTGAAAGTCAAAATTTGGCCCTGGGCAGTACAATTTTACAAACTGGCCCTTGGGCAGAATAGTAATAGGAAATTTATAACAACATCCAGTGAGAGAGACAAATGGGTAATTAGGACAAACTTTGAACAAAAAACGATCCCAAAGCTTTGGGAGACACCGCTGACCAAAACAGCAGGATTCATTGCTCCTGGTTAGCTCCATCACACAAATGTTCTGCAGAGCAGCTGCTCTTGTGCTGTGGCCTGTGGCACCTGGTTGGTGGGACCCTCCCAGCTCTGTGCTCTCAATACATTTCAGCTGGAAGGGCATTTTGAAGAGAACAAAATGAGAAGCTGGAGGATATTCCTTGTCTAACTGAGAAGTAGTTCAACCTGAGGTTTGAATATGAGGACCATGCTAAAAGGCTTGGTGTGAAAAGACTGAAATTGTTTCCTTACTTGTCTTGAAAGGAAAACAGGAGGGGGAAAAAAAAAAAAAAGCAAAGATGCCAAAAGCTTGGAGGCATGCAAACTCAGAAACACAAACTAAAGGCTGTCTCAACCTGCAGCTGTTACACAAAATATACCCAAAGCCTTCCCCAAGTAAATATCTTCCTTGTCTGCCTCTTTATTAGCAAATTCTATGAACCCTGACCCAGCTTAGAAAAATTTAATATTTTCCCCCTAAATACTTTAAAAAACATATTCAGGGGGCCTGTTGGAGTCAGGAAGTCTGGAGAGAGGTAATTTGACATCTGAATTATTTCAAGGCCAATATGGAAAAGTATTCAAAGGCGTATTTGGACATACATCAGTCAAGAGACCGCTTCTACCACAGAGATGGTGTTGGGAATGTAGACAGCTCTCAGAAAGCTATGAGATAGAGCAAGGGAATTATGGCAAATGTCACATCTCAATCTAAGATGTCTATGATTAAGAAAATTATCTTGGTAATAGGCCTATTTCCACACCTGTAAAGGCATTTAGAATTTATTAAGAATGATAAGCGTAAACAAGGAATATGGTGTAAAAGCTTCCCTCTGCTAATTTGGTTACACTGATTAAGATTTTATGTGATGCTTCTAAATTGAAATGTCAGCCCCACGCTTGGTGGAGAGGCTTCACCAGTCAGGGTCTGCAGTGCTCTGGTTAAACACGAGGCCTTTTAGGGCTCTGCTGCATTGTGAGGCAGGGAACAGCAACCCATCATTTCTTTCATACAGATAAAGTCTGGATGGTTTAGTTATTCTTCATTGTCCATGCAATGTGGCTTAAAATAAAATGGCCAAGTTTCTGACTTGCCTTTCCTTAAGGTATTTCCCCCTATAAAAAAAAAGTCAAATTATCCACTATTAAAATTGAAAACGAATCGTGGTTGTAATTGTGCAAATCTGGAGCACCATTTTGCTAAGAGACACTCAAGTTGTGTCTGAAACATAATCAGCAGTGGAAAAGGAAAAATAAATTATTAATGTTCATTTCTGAAAATTATTAGCAGTAGCACATGACTAACAGCTATCAGGGAGAAAGGAGGTGCAAAAATACTGGATTGGGATTCCCACACCTTTCCTCTCTAAAGTGCCTTTTTGTAAATAACACAGCAGTTACTCAGCCATTTGGTTTGTGGCTTGACTGTTTTTGCAGGAATCCTGCCACTCTACCACTCACCCACAGCAGCAGTGATGGGGTTTGTCATTCCAGAGCCCAGCGCTGGGGAGGAGGTGTGGTCAGCTGTACCTGCCCAGGGATCAGCTCCGGCACAAGACGGATGGAAGCAGTTTGCTATGGTGACTCATTGCCACACATTACAGACATCTCAAACCACTTCTGCATTGTGCAGACACACACACGACAGGGCTGTGTCAGCAGAGCCGCACCTCTGACGGGGCAAGGCTCTGAACAGAGCACCCAAAGCCCCCATGCACACACACACACTTTAATTGCCCAAGCAGCATGTCCATATTTAAAATGACATTTCTCATCTACTGATGTAGCTGCATTTGTGGCATTCACCACCTAATATTAATGAGAATATTAGACATTATTTAGCCTAAGGCCCTGCACCGGCAGTCCCTCCTGAAGGCAAGGAGCATTGCCTGGATCAGATCTCCAGGTCTTAAACTCAGCTCTGTGGCTGCAATTTTTAACTTCATTTCAAAGAAAGTTATTTTTTCCCCTTGGATTTACACACACAAAGCTGCTACTTACTGATTTGTTCTTTAAATAAAAAAAATATCAAAACCCGTCTTTTTTCTGCCATTGGCTTTTTCTTAGTACAAGCAGTTCTTCTTACCCTCTGTAGAATTTTGTATTTTATGGCTCCCTGGCTTGGATTCCAACAAACAAACTCTAAGTATGTCAGAAATACTCCTTGTCCCAGTACAAATGTGCACTTTGAGGGTAAGAGCTAATCACACACTGACCAGTGGTGTCTCAATTCACCTCCTGCCGGGCTGTTCCCCTACACCTCTGGTGAGGAATCCCCTGGGATAGAACCAAGCCACGGCAATCCTGCCTGCCTCCTCCCAAGCAAAGAGAAACTGGTATTGAAAAGAAATCTGCACTGTCAGATGCAGAAACAGATGGGCTCCCTGCTGCAGCACCATTTATCAGAGAGGTGAAAAAGCTCCCACAGGTTGTACCCTCTGTCCTCCAGTGCAGCCATCTCTCAACAACTGCTTCTCTTTCCCACCACTGGCCACCATCTACATCTCAGCACAGCAAGAAGAGGCAGTCCCCGGCCTTTCCCTGGAGACCAGCATGCCTGTAGCCTCCTCTGTTTCTGGGCTCAGTCCTACTATTATGCTTCACAAATATGTTATCCACCAGCAAATCTCTTGCTAAAGGCTCACTAATGCAGGGCTAATGGGAGAGATGGCTAATGCCTTGTTGCCAAGTGATTTCCACTTTAATTGCATTTTAAGTCTCTTTTAATTGGTCCTTTAAAAGTCTCCCATACTGTAAGCAGAATAAAGTTATACAGTGTGTGTCTTATTAGTTCTCTCACAAAGTATGTTCTGTAGGGGATTGTGCTCTGGCATTCTGGCCTTTCTATTCATTAATTTGAAGGAAAAGATTAGCCAATGATTTGGATATTACTGCTTAACTGGTGGCTCTGGAATTACAAATCTCTTCCTTCCATTAGACTTTTTTTAAAATTCCACATATGAAATACAGTGGATGACACCATCCTAATCTTCACTAATAGTTCCTGACCTTTAGCTGCAGGCATATATTTTCCTGGGTTTGCAGGAACGAACCCCAACATTATGCTGCATTTCAAGCTGTTTCATCTCTCTGTACACTCCCAAGTTTAAACTTTCTACTCCCTCTCGGCATTCACAAAGCCCACATATATTAAGACCATACTTCCATTGACTTCACTTTTAATATTAAACAGGCAGTACATGATACCCTCAGTATTGACTCTACCAAGTCCATTAATGACCCTTTTGTGGCTTCACTTTAATTTACGCTTTGAAGGAAAACTGCTGTATTATGAGTCAGGGGTGAAAGAGAATATTGCTTATATTAAAGATCTGTATAAAAAGAATATCATCTTTGACCTTCTAAGTCAAAGTTGAGCACTCAAAATAATTCCTACTGTAAGCACATGAAAAATATTATTATGGAATGCCCAGGCTTTCATCTGACAAGGAAGATTTAAGGATTTCATTGTTTATGTACATAAGAGGAAAAGGTCTTTAGTTTTTTTGTTGCAGCCAAGCTACAATAGAGCCAGAGTTATCCAAAGTCAGAATACATATCTCTGCCTCAAAATCCATGTAATTATACAGATCTAAAGTGCCACACAGAGTGTACTAAAAACATCAGCTGTTCAGAGAGACCTCAAGAACTTCAACCTTACAGGTCACATTAAAGACAGAGTTTCAAAACTTCCCCAGCCTTGCTGGTTTAAGTGAAGCCCTTAATAATTCAGTATAGCTCTGGATGCGTGTATAAGACCCTGTGGTAGAGCTATGCACATTGTAATGAGATAGGAGCAGATCTGCATTACAGTGAAGGCTGACACGGGCTAATGGCTTTGGCTACAGCATAAAGTGTGAGATTTAAATTGACTAAAGTGAAATGTAAGGGTGAGATTTGCTTGAACACGGTCATCTGAGGCATATCCCTTCAGATTGCCCGAGGGAAGAAACAATTCAGAAAGGACACACCGGAGTCTGTCAAGGAGACTGTGAGCTCTGCAACCTGCTCTGAAAGGGCAGCTGCTGGGATGAACAGAGGAGTCCTGCCTGCCAGGGCTCCAGGTCCCAGCCCTTGCTATTACAGCTTCCTTTAGCTGCTTGTCTGTAAGAAGCTTGAAGGCTCCTACTACATGCCAGAAAGGTGCTTGAGACAAGGGGCAGACACAATAAAAAAGGTAAAAGACTTATATGTCAATGGTACATCAAGAGATGCTAAAGGAATTTAAAGGCAGAGGACAGATTCAGAATGGGGTTCAAATCAATAAACTTCTAAGTGAGCAGGCACAGAAGGTGCCCTGCAAAAAGCTGATGAGCTGTATAGCTACTGCATAAGCAATTTCTCATGTAGGTTTTACAATAATAAAAACTTGTTATCTGGATTATTGCAATGAACTGTAAAAAAACATTGCAAAAGCTAGAGGAACACTTAAAAATTTTATTTTAAAATAACTTCTTCAAATAGCAGTTGGAAAGAATGGAAATACTAACACTAGCTGGTCCAGTGAAACAGAACTGCATTGGATGACAGCTGTAAAAGGTGCAATTATCATGCTTTTCCTATGAGCCTGACCAATTTTCAGTGCCATCTCTGCCAGCCTAACTTCAGTTGTTAACTACAACCTTGAATTGGAAAAAGACAAGCAAACTCATCTGAAAATGAATCTACTGGAAGGACAATATATTTCTATAAAGATCAAAGGCACATATACGTGTGTGTGTATGTGTGTATAAATCACATCTGGTGCACTGTTTCTTTTCATCTGGCCAACACTCAGTAACACAATTATATTTAGATAAAAATGTGAAACATACCTTAGCATTTTCCAACAGACTCCATGCTGTAAATTCTCAAGCAGCAACCCTCTCCTCATCCAACCACTCACCCTCAAACCAACTCTTAACTTCCATTAACTGAATCCTACCTCAGTCAGGAAATCAAAGCAAGGCTTTTTTAAGGTGAGGAAAGTCTGGACTCTTTCAGTGAAACAACAACAACCAAGAAGTCTGTTACAGTTCTACTGACCCATTTCTAGCCAGCAGCTTCAATAACCAACCTAAAACCTGGCATGATGCAGCTGGAAAAATTTTCACATAACATGCTAATTTTTTTTCACATATGTGAATTCCTTGTAAAAATCTTCAGTTAAAATCCAATTGTGGATGAAATGTCTCAGCAGCCTGGAAGGAAAAAGGCTACTTCTTGTTAAGGGGGCAGTGGAAGTTGTTTCAGTCTCTGTAATTGCACTACTGACTAGGACTGGTGTAGGGGAGAAACAGACTGGGATCAATCTGAATAGCAAACAACTCACCTTCCTAAGCCTGAGCTCAGAGCTCAGTGATTCTTACAGTGAATAGCAGGGAACCAGTACTTTGCCCTATAAATACTTTAACAGAGAATTGCATCCTTCTAACACCTCACAAAGGAAACTGTTAACTGAATCCCTTCCTATACATCTGTGCTCTGTAGTCAGGTCCCTGTGTGAGAACACTGCAGGCTGAGAAAGAAAAAAGCTGCTAAGCAGAGCTCATGCCCAAACCAAACACTGTGTCCCCCTGATAAACATTCCTGTCCTCTCAACAGCTGCTCTGCTCATCTCTCCTGTGTGCAGGGAGATGCAGCAACCTTGCAGTGATGGCTCTTTCAAAGGGCCCTACCCATCTTCCTTCCATGCAGGGCACAGACATCACATCTGAAGAGATTCCCCCGCACAGGTGAAGCAGCAGAGCCTGGGATCCTGTTACTCCCCCTGCCCTCTTAGGCAGGTGATGCTGCCAATTCCTGCAGAGTGAGGACATTCCAATTCCTACAGAGCAGCCACAGCACCCAGTGTCAGTGGAGACCCAGCTTCTGCAGGAACCCTTAGTGCATCAGGGCACACCTCAGTACAGGTGGGGAGCTCACTCTTGAGGTGATTTTGCTGACCATCACCACCTCCTGTGCAGAGCAGAAAGCCACAGAATGGACTGGGATCCTCACAGGTGAAACTAAACCTGATGTTCCTGAGCCACCAGCACACACTTGGTGTGTGGGCACAGCCCTGACCTGACTGGGAATAGGCTTCCCTGAAACACCCACCATGTGGCCTTTGGGCTTTAGCACCACATGTTTTGCTCTACGGGGCTGCACGACTTTTATTTTTGTAGGCTTGGCCCTGTAGACCCAGGGACAGCAAAGGACAAACAGCAACTAGTGAGGAGACCAAATCTGCTCAGTGGAAATGGCACCAGGCAGAGTCTCTGCAGGGGATTGGGACAGGGTTCTGCTGTCACAGGCAGATAACATCATGTGATGCTAGAAATTCAGTGGTCCATGTTCCTCCTTTTCTCATCATGTAACCAGAAATCACACACCTCCCCCTACCCCCCAGTATTTGGACTGTCACTATTTTAAAACAGAGGACTGAGTTGTGCAGCTCTACCACAATAAATGCACAATTGCAGTAGGAATTTTTGCTGAATGAAAGACTGCAGACTTTAGCCCATTAATTTTACAAATGTCTTGTCTTCAAATGCTACAGTAATTAGCTTAACTCCTTCACACTTTAAGATGCTTTAAAGTGTGCTGCAGGAATGTCTTAGATTTTAGGGCAAAGCTAATTTAAACTTCACTAGCAGTATGATCTCCTGGGAGACTGCAGGCAATGTTGATTTTTATCTACAAATTCTTCTCTTAACTGTTGCCAAGGTTCTAGATTTTATCATAATGTATTCACAAATATTTATGGAAACGATAACTCAAATATGCATTGGCTAAAATTAAACATATTTTACACAAGGTAACATCAGTGCCAGTTTATATAAATAAGTGTTCTTAGCTGCTTCAGTAGGCTTATTTGCCATGTTTAGGAAGAAACACCTTTAAATCCTGACAAAGCTGTCTCGTAAAAGAAATCTAAATCTGCGGTTGTGGCTTACTTGCCAACACACCTTTTCAGCGTGTGGCAGCTACTGCAGCAGTGGCCACGATGCTCAGAGCAGGGGTTGCCTGGCCTGGGGCAGCGCTGGGCTGCAGGGGCTGCTCCACAGAGAGCAAACAGCTCATGTGCTGCACAGAGCACAGCAGGGCAGGGCTGGAACTCACACACTTGGGGAACCCCCTGTCTCTGGATCTGATATGTTCCTAGGGAATGAAAATTTTCCCATGATTGATCTGACTATGGGAATACTCAGTACACTAAAATGATGCAGGTAAAATAATACTCATTGAAACTGGTTCAGAGAAAATAAGGAAATGCAATATGAGAACTCATCAACTTCTGTATGTTACAGATACGGAACTTGTTCAGTGTAATAAAAGAATCATGGGAAAAGCAGAGGCAGAGGAAACAAAGCAAAGAAGGTACTCAACATTTCCATGGCCTATAAACCTAAATTCAATATTTTATGTGTGAATATTTACTGTTAGCCCTGCAACCTCAAAAATGCCTACAACATATGCATGTCACTCATGATTTTCTACAGCTATAATTCAGCATGCTGCTCAAGTTGTTGGGAGAAAATTTGTGGAGACAAAAGGCAACACTGAACAATGGCAAAATTAACTTTGCAGTAACCAAAGCTGGAATCCAACTCAGCTTCAGATAAACACAGATAAACGGATTTATATATTCTTTGCACTTGAGTTTATATTTAATCCCAATTACACTAGTTAAGGGTTTACCCCTGCAAGGACAGTCACAATGCAAGAAATATTTAATCTCATTTTGCTTCTATTTTAGCTTGGCCTAATTAATTGTACCTGGCAAATATTCTTGTTAAGCCCATAGCACCTTCACTCCTATGTCATTGACTTGTTTTCTGCCCACTCTACATTTCTTGACAGGGTAAGTGAGTTTATACAGAGGTTTGTGCTGTCACAGCTTGGATTTAAGATCATGGCATCACTGAATGCTTGGGGCTGGAACCACCTGGTCCAACCCCCATTCTCAAGCAATGCCACCTGGAGCCAGTCACCCAGGACCACATCCAGGTGCATGTACTGGACCTCTAAAAGTTCTTCAGCCAAAAGGATGGTGAGGTCATCTGAGCCAGTGGGGAAGGGAATGGTTATCGGGCAGAGCAGATAAGCAGAATACATGATTTATAAAAGAGCACATGCGGTATGCACTTAAAATGAACATTTCCTCATTGATACATAGCAGTGACCACCTCACACTGCAATCACCTGGATGTGTGTAACCAACACAAGCCCTCAGTGATCGACAGAGCCCACTAAGCTGCAGCAACAAAGCTTCAGACTCTCAACTAATTTTTAAATCACTTGTTCTCTAGTTATTTTCTTGACTGGATTTTTTAAAGTTCCTTTGATGCCAAAAGAAATTAATAACTGTATGAGCTCAGTCATCAGCTTGGATTCTGCCTCCCCCCTATACAAACTAAAATGACAAGTCCTGCCTTGATGTGTTATACTGGTCAAATGAAAAACAGGAAAGGAAGAAAGCCTATCTGTATTTGAAACACTTATTCCATTCACATGTTGTTTTCAGTTACATATTGTGTTGCACAACCCTCTGTTTCTTACACCTTCTTGGATGTTTTCTGTTTCAACTCTGTATGTGATTTAACCGCTGTTGGAACTACGCTGCAGCCCACCAGGACTGAGAGCCAGGTACTTCTCATAATAGGAGGTCAAACTAAATGAAAGTCGGAGCTCCACCAGTTCTCACAGCTGAATTCCAACACTGGATATGACATGGCCAAGGGGAAAATATTGGATTTATTTTTATGAGTTAGTCATAACCCTAATGCCCTTAAGAGGTACTGTGAGAAGTGAATCCATTCATAAGGCCAACAAGGTCACTTTTAACTTGTAAAAATAAATCCAATATTTTTCACTATGTCTTATTAGGTTTGTACAATGCAGCAACCACTGTGGTTTGTTTCAAAAACGTCACTTCCCACAACTGCTCATATTGCTTCTTAGCATGATTCCCCATTCCCATGTTCCTCAGCTCCCAAGGTCTGCATTGTCTCTTTCACTGCCTTTGTTTGTGCTTTGAGACGCTCGGACAAAACACATCCTGTTACTGAAAGTACCCTCAAGTTTTCTGTTCAGCCCTTGCTCTTACACAGCTCCACTGCCACAGTCTCTCTTTTCTGCCTCACATGTTTAACACATCCCTGGCATTTCTCTTGGCTGGTCCCACACAGCCCCAGCCTTCCCTGACCTGTCTCAATGCCCCCTGCCAACTGAACTGCAAGCATCAGAAATACACAGCAGCATTTGGAATGTGTCCTTTAGGCTGGCCTGACAAATAGCCTAATAATAGCCTAAACTTCTTTCTCGTCCCTCCTTGAGTTTTCAATAGCTTAGAGGAGGACAGAATAGCTGAGATGTGACCTGGAATACCTGTCCCAGCCTGTGAAATCTGCCATTTCAGGCCATGAGAAGTCCTACAGACGTCAGGGCTGCCACAGTTTGAAGAGCTTTTCCCCACACAGACAGCAAGAGCCCATTACACCTTTCCTTTTTCTCCCCTGTAGCCACACCACAATTCACAAACAAGGAGGAAAAGGCAGAGGGTATGGAAAGATACAGCCTCATAACCAAAGAAGGGAGGTTTCAAGTGCCTATTGACACACACAGGAGTGGGAAGATTTGAGATGGCACAGTCACACCTTCTTGTCTGCAAGAGAAAGGAGGGCAGCACTTCGTGCCCAGTGCAGTTTGAAGAGCTGAGCCTCAGAAAGTCAAGAGGAGATTACAGGAGTAGGACAGGAAGTGTCTCGGAGGTGGTGAAAGGAGGAATGAGATACTCATTCCTTCAAAACACAGGGGAAAAATATTTCAAGGATAATGCTAATACACCAAGAAACCAAAGGAAAGCAGTGGATCAAAGAATATGGACAGAGCAGAATAGTTTTCTCTCAATATAATTCAAATTTTTTGGCTGGCTTCTGCTTCTGGGCAGAAGCTTTAAGGGCATTCATAAAAATCTAATTAGAAAATAACATCTCTTATGAATTATTAGCTCTCCTCATATCTGGTTGTAATAGATTAAATTAAAGTCACAAAACCAGCAAAATATACTAAATCAATTAAAAGGGAGGTTTTTATGTCAATCACAGTCTATTGCTTCCTTTTAAAACACTGAAAAAGAAATGTTTTAAGCCAAGGAGCCTCTCCAGAAAATATTGACTTTCCCCCTACAGGAGCATTCAGAAGTTTCCAAAAGCCATGAAACTTGTATTTTCTCTTCCCCTTAGTGCTAAGCAAAACACAAACCAAGCGGTGAACAGTTATAGGAACTAAAAAGCCTGTCTCTGTTTTTGGTTTTGTCCACATATCCATCTATGTTCCCATTCACTTAAGTATGATGAGCCTGCATTTTTACTGACGGAGACAGAGCAGAGTTTGGCTTTGATTGATCCAGATCTATGCAACCATAATTTGCTCACCCTTTATCCAAATTCTGAACAATATTCCTTCCCAGTAACGATTTTCACTCCCTGTGTGCTAACGTAGATGATTTCACCAATGTAAACGATTGCCCAAGGTGCAAAGGAAAAGCAAACTTTCAGCTGTGTCTTGATGGGAAAATGCTCTGCACGAGCGCAGCAGCTCTCACCATTCCCAAAGAGCTCCGAAAAATGGCATGGCCACATCTTTATCATTTCAAAGCTCCAGCTCCCTGCTCAAGCAGCAGCTCCACATCATAGAGTGCAATTTGAAATCTTGGCACTTGGCTTTCAATAATTCCCTGTTAGATTACTGTCTCTGGAAAAGCATATAACACAACTGCTACAAATGCTGGGAGCAAAATCTTCAATAACAACTTAGCGCATACGATAACTTTCTCAATTTCCTGCATCTACACCACCTATCTCTTTACTCTGGTCTGTAGCAGCTTGTTTCTTTATTGAACATCTGCCTTGGGATCCCCTGTCATAAAAAGTAATAAACACATCAATCCAAAAGAAAGAGTATTGCACGGCCCAAAACTACTTAACCAATCAAATTGGCAGCTGGTAGCATGAAACTAAAGGGATAAAACTCTGAGGTGCTTTTTATACAGTGTATTTCTAATGATATTACACACCTGCTGCCACTTTACACACCTAGCTGCCTGAGTGCTTCTAATAAGTTAATTATAGTTTCTAGCACCAATTATAGATTTCAACCTTTGTGGAAATACAAAGCAATGGGATTAATTTGTAAATCTGCTATCTTGCTGATATTTGACAGCTATTGCTTTGATTCTCCTTCCTACAAAATACAGATGGATTGTCTTGGGAAAAAAAGCATTCTTTAACCAAATAATAATAAAAAAGCACAATAAAAACGCCTTGTAGCTTATTATCTACAGACTCCACAACTTGTAACTGTGACTGTAATTATAGCTGTTCAAGTTTCCCCTGCAGGTTTTGCTAAACAAACAAATGAAAAAGATACCCAAAAGGAAAAACCAAAGCAATTTGTGCTCTCCAGTTATCATAATATAAATATCCATAGATTACTTGCATAGAGAGAAGATCAGATCTAATCTCTCACCAGAGTTTCTTGTAAATTAGAAATTACATTTACTTCAGGTGTATACTGTTTGCTCAGTTCATATCCAGCTGTAAATTAGAGCAGTTTTGCCTTTTGGGAGAAAAGCCTCACTTCTGAAACGTGTCTTATTGACTGTGTATAGATTACCAGCAGCTGATCCATGGAGTAGATTTGAAGGTAGAACTGCCTATAGGCAACTCTCTTTATTGATTGTAGATTGATATTCAGTTGATTTTTAAGGAGTGCAAAATAAAATAAAGCCGCAATGTAATTTCCAGCCTTTTGTAGGAATAAGAGAAACAGGGTGCCCAGGAAAGTGGTGGAGTCACCATTCCTGTAGGTATTTAATAGCTGTGTAGATGTGGAACTTAATGACATGGGTTAGTGGTGAGCTTGGCAATGCTGGGGATACTGTTGGACTCGAACCTAAAAGTCTTTTCCCCCCCAGTAAGTCCATGATACTTTGATTAGCTCAGACAATACTGCTGTTTGACAAGCTATTTGTTCTTCATCTTAACAATCACATTAGCATGCCTGGGTCACCTTTCTTTTCAATGTTCCCCTTCGTTTAGGAAGGTGAAGAGGTCAGCCTATGGTCAGCTGGTACATGAACTTTCAGTATCTGCAGAGCCACAGTGATGCTTCTGGAAAACACTAAGGTCTGCATTAATGTGCAGCCTGCCACACATATCCCTTAGCAGGACAGAGTCTCATTTTGGGTTAAATATTCTGAACAATTGTTTTGAATATAGTGTTTGCTTTTAAAGCTTAATCACAGTAAAACCCACAGGTAGCTCCCTGAGCCACAAGGCCCATGAATTCCCACTTGCTGTGGAGTTCTGGCTCATAAATTCACACCTGTGTAGGTGAGCTGATATCTAGTAGGACTGAATTCTCAAAACAGCCTTTTCCTTACAGGCATTAATAATGCCTCACTTCCATTCTCGTAAAACCAGCAGAAACTTAATCTGTTACTTCATTCATTTTGGTTTCAATTGGTCCTTGGTTGGTTAGGGTGCAGAACTGACATACCTGTCTGAGTACATAGCACAGCTGCAAACACACTCCTTTAGAAAACAACGTGAAATGATTTATTCTTGTGAAAAACCTCTGCTCAAAACATTACAAAACTGAGATACCAAGCACCAACTTGGATCCAGCAAAGCACTTAAACATTTTTCCAATTGAAACTCATGCAATTTAAATCTAAATATACCCCCAAGTGCACTGGTGGTTTGGGACTGAGAAGCTCAATGCCCAGTCCAATTCTACTCAGTGTCACACTGACTATTAAAATCGAACACGAGTTAAGAATGTGCATCCATTGTGGATAATTGCTGGAAGCTTATGGGAAACCGTTACACAGCCAAAGCATTTTAAATAACATTACCCCAGTTTTATAAGTGTAAAACAGAGAAAGCCCTGGTTTTCTCAGGTTTACCAGAAAAAAGTTGTGTGGACAGCAGAACTAATGAAGACTAATTTCCCATGAATTAAAATTCCTTGTCACCAAAATCCTGCCCCTATACCCTCACCACAACAGTTCTGCTCTCTCCCTGTTGTTTCCTCTACGTAGGACCCAGCCCTTGCTGTGACTGACTGACCAACTGGCTACTCCAAAGGGACAGTGATGGGCACCTCCTGCTGGTTCCTCCCCAGAAGGGACTCTGCTCTCCATCATTCTTGTTTTGCCACATTCCAAACTTCACAAAACAATTTCAGAACTTCAGTCTCTGAGACCTGAATTTCTATTTCATATTTGGTTAATGTTGGCCATAAATTCAACAGCCTTAAGGACAATTATTTAACCAAATAATAATTTAAAAGCACTACAAAAAGCAGCTTGTTTAAAAGAGCACAGAGTTTAAAAGAATCATATCAAACAACAGAGCTCCCCAGCCAAGCTTGGTCCAGAGGGGTGCCAAAGCCTTGTTCCTGCAGATGGAACAGTCCTGATTAAAAGTGTCTATCCCTGAATTTGATCCTGCTCTTAATCACAGAACATATTAAATTATTTACTCTACCAAAGGCAATACTTTGTGCAAGACACCATAGTAAACACTCCCACTTACTGTTCTGCTTTCAGGCACGTCTATCAGCTTCTTCCAGACTCCTTGAGTTCCTTCCCTCACGTTTCCAGCACCCTTCATTGCCACAGACTGAAGCCATTCTCCTGGGCATCTGGGAATAAAATGAAGTTTTTGCACCTGTGCTCCCATTTCCTGTCATCTCAGACTTACTCCAGCTGTGGATAACCACGCCCATTGTGTTTTGGACCCACAGAGGGGTGGCGTCTTGTGCATCAATGAATTGTAATTTTCCATTAACAAAGAAAGCTGTTCCTGTGTATTTTATGCCATTATTTTGATTCCTACATAAGCCCAACTTACATGATAACCACCTTCATGGCTTGAGAAGGCAAATTGAGGACACAAGGAGCCCACTAAAGCAAAATAAATAACTCAAAATACCTTTACTGTAGACAGTTCACAGATATAACTTAATTTTATCTATAGAAGAAACTAATAAAGCATGTTCACCATTTGTAGAGTGCATAATATGATTAACTACTCCTTCCTGCCTGGCACATCTCAGATTCCCTGTAACAGCAATATTCAAATGACAGTATTTAAGAGGAGAAATTGCTGTAGCAGCGAGAGATTATACACTGGCATACAATTGTGAGATGTCTATGTCTTTTTTGGGATGTCTTTTTTGACTGCTGGTCAGTTCACTTTTATCTCAAATTTTCAAATTTCACCTTTAAAAAAAAGACCTTCTTGATACTAGTACTTCTTATACACCTCCATAACATACACCCCAGAAATACACAGCATTTGAAATATATATGAAGTATTTTATATTTCATTCCTCATGAAAACCCACTGGTAGACAACTGATAATTACTCACAGCTGCTTCTGGTTTGGGGCAGTTACTTTCATGTACATAGTGCCTCGTTAGTGTTTGAGGGGATTTTTCTTTCTGGTTACATTCTCTCTAAAACTGCTGGCAAGGCCGCTTGCTTGAGGAGGTTGGAACTGAAGTGTAGCACATTTCAGAGTACATTATTCAGTGATGGGCAGGCAAAATTACTTCACTGGGTGTTTATCTGCCCTCCTAATGGGCATGAGGTCCAAACCCCTTTCCCTGTATGACTTTCCTAGGCTTCAGCTCCCGAGTTCCCTGCGCTAGAGTTTGTCTGCTTTTTAGCACTGGGCATGGTACAAAGATTTGTGTTGCTCTGTGTGACCATACCAGTCATCCATCACTATTAATTACAAAAAATCTTTCTCCTTGTTTTTAAAAGCCCTTTGAATTAGCTTCCATTATGAAGTTATACCACAGATGGTCGAATGCCTGTGAACAAGGAGAAGGCAAACATTCTTGAAAACAGCTTTGTGATCCGGCTAGGCTTCTATGTCAGGGAGAAAGTCAAGGGGTTTAGGTGACTAAAGATGACTTTCCTCAGCCAAATTTAGCTGAAAGTTACACAAGCAAGTTACGCCATCTCTCTCCAGAGTCAACGGGAAGAGAGAGACTTCTTCAGAGACAGTTCACGCTAACATGAAATAAATACCAAATCCAGGTGGAATGATCAACCCTCTGGAGATGCTTCTTGCTATTCATTCATTATGGAAACCATCTCAGAATATGGAGCTAATCATCAAAAGATCTTTGCTTAGATAAGATGGATGTTCACTTTCCAAGTGGTTCTAAAATTATGGCAATCTTGTATGTAAAAAAGGAACAGATAAAAATATCAGAGGAGAATTTATAAATATCTGAACACAGTTATGCCACTTTAAAAAACAAAAGTATTATTTTCTTCTACTGAAAATGGGGAAATCATACTAAGAGTGAACATGACAGTTTTGTCTGCCAAAAAAGAAATAGCACAGGATATGTCTCTGCTTCATCTAGAGAATTTGCTTTAAAGTAGATACACCAAGGTAAAAAGACATTACTTAATTTCTTTTCATAATAAGAACCAAAAAAAGTATATTTAAAATCTGCCAAGTCCTTCCTAATGAGGGATCTGTTAGTACATATCTCCATCTTTCTAACTACCAAACCCATCCTATCACCCACTACCTTGTATTACATTTATTTTTGTTCAAGCTGCCATGTCAAAACTACATGTGTACCACTACTGCCACCACTAAACACTATTAACAGGGCAGGCTGCAAAAATGGAGAATGTAGGCTACTAATATTAGGTTTTGACAGTTATCACTGTATTTGCCACCCAGTGTTTAAGTTTGCAGAGTTCACTTCTATTCCATTCAGCTGTAAAGTCTAAACACTTACTTCTTACATGGAAGCTAAAACAATGTTCTTACAGAATCCCTCATTTCCAGGGCTTGAGAGTTTCAGTAAATCCTAAATATTGCATGCCTTCCAGCTGACCATTGGACATTAATTTTATTTGATCACAGTGTTATTGCTAATCAAACCCCTATCATTTGACACTTTCCCTTTTCTCGGACTTGGAATATCTGCACAGAATGGCCCCAACACAGTCTTCTCATGTCACAGATCTACCAGAGCCCAGACTCCGCCTGGCCCCCAAGGACAACTGAAATGCACATCATGGATCAGAGCCCTTCTGCCACCCACAAGGGCAGACCTGTACCTCCTGCCCTGGCTGCAAAGCAGTTTCACTTGCTGGTAGGTAAGTGAGGACAGCGAGGAGCAGGGCAGTGGTGCTGTTTGGGCAGAGCTGGGCTCAGGAGCTGCTTCATGTGCAGAGGCTGCAAGTCCTGTGCAGGCAAGGGAGACGCTCCACAGCACAGACACAGCCTACCCTGGCTGACAGGCACTCAGCTTTCAGTCACAACACCTTGGCTACTCTTTGGTAACAGAAAAAGGCCAAACACAAAAGTCTAGAAGGATTTTTTTAAATTTTAAAAGAGTGAGCTGGCCCCCTCCCACATCCTGCAGAGTATGGACACCACTCCCTGGCAGCAGGGCAAGAGCATGAGCACACGTGTGTTGGGATATGCCTGCATACGGTGCCTTTGTAGTGTCAGACTGTGCTAGATTGACTCAGTTTTACCCTCATGCTCTGAAGAAGGCTGCTTACCCGTCCTATGAACACATGGCTCTTGCAGTGTTGACTTCGGCAGCAGCATACCCACAGTATGTCTCCACTTAAATTTTCCCAGTTTGATCTGGTTTATATTGCAAGAAAATTATCCCAAATGACCCTCTATTTATTTTTAGACCAAACATATAAGGGGTATTAATGTTTCATCATCTGCACTGACTGCCTCATTCCAGGAAGCCCCACTGTGGTAACAGAGGATTTTTCAGTGGGACCATATTCATCCCATATGCCAACAACAGCCCTCTGCATGGCTCTTGCTACCTGTCTGATCCAGAAGGAGTTAAAATCCTAATTTTTCTATTGCATTTCACTTTAAAGATAACCCTCTTTTATTACAGCGTGGCTCAAACCCTTGGCTTGCACTGACATTGCTCAGCAGAGCGTTTGGTTTTCTCTTTACATCACATTTTAGCGAATGTTGTGTTTTATAAGATAAAATGATAAATGGCCTGACTTAAATGACCGGAGGGTATCTACTTTCCTGCTACTCTATTTAAAAGGTTTCTGTGAACATTTTACACACCTTATTGTGTGACTGTGGCTGTCTAATAGCAAAGGAAACAATAGCCTCTGATGTCCACAGAGGCAGGGCATACCACACAGGTGCCATGTTTTACAACACCACTATATCTTGTCATTCAGAAGTGCTCCCTGAACAAATTGCCTGTCATATTTAAAGATAAAATCTGACAGTGCCAGAGCTGACAAGTAGTCCTCAACCCTGACATACAACACGGAGTTGAATTTTGCTAGATTCACTGTAGATGGATTTGTCTTTAGAGATTCACAGCAAAGTTAACTGCTGGCAGAGCAGCAAAAATTATTTCAAAACATTGCTAAGTGTCAGACTTTATTAAATGGTTGCTTTATAAAAAGGGTGAAAAGCTTCTGTGTTAGCTTTAGAAAAGAACTATACAGAAATGCTTTTCCGTATTTTACTTCTCCATAAAATAATGATTTACAGTGTTTCTAAATAATAGAAAATCCCGCAGTATATTTCCAGAAGTGTATATTCATTGCTACTTAGCACTGGGATTTTTATTTACACTACAGGAGCTTGTATTCTTTTATCTTTTGCCCCGTGAGGTTCTGAAAGGTACAGACTGTAAATGAGAATTAAGGAGTGACACAGTGTTCGGCAATGCCCATCCAGTGCTCAGGTGGTACTGGGGCAGTCAGAGAACTGCCTTGGGAAGCAAACACCGGTGCTGCAGTGCTGTTTACCCCTGGCAACACCAAAGGGAACAGAGCATGGAGGCTACAGAACTGCAACACAAGTGGCACTGACAGATGGGTAGAGGCAGGGCAGGTGCTCTACAGGTATGTTGAAATCCCAGCCTGTAACTATTTTCAGATCAGCCCCTTTTTGTTCTCTTTTGGGGTTTTGAGAGGTAAAGAGCCACATGCACATTCATCTGCTTATACAGCTCTCTGTAACCATTTTATGGCCCCATTATGCCGCTACTCTTAACTCCCTCCTTGGCCACAGAATGCAAACTTTTGAATGTATAGCTGGTGAGATTTTTCTGTTCCTGTTCATTAGCCATTAACAAGGAGCTACATGTTTGTTCTCAAAGAGGGAAAAGGCATAAAACATTATCTACAGTTCAACGTGCCATGTTGTATCAAATCATTTCACCAAGACAGCCTTGATGTCGAGACACCTTTTCACACCTTGTGCCAGCCGAGTGCTGACCTGCTGTAAAGGGGATGTGCCAGCAGCAGCACCTGGCTGCCCCTCCCCAGCCACCCCAGCAGTGCCCCACCACCCTGGTGCTGCCAGAGCCATGTGCCGAGCTGGAGCCAGACACCCCATGGGTGGGAAAACGGGACGGCACAGCCGCAGCTGAAGACAGCAGGGGTCACACAGAGAGCAGGTAGGGGCAAGCAGCACACCCATGGAACAGACAGCCGAGTGTCATCAACAGTCATGCAAGTGCTGTCACAGTGAGCAGAGTCAGCTAACTCCCAAAATCATGGAATGTTTGGGGTTGGAAGAGACCTTATAGATCAGCTCATTCCAAGCCCCCTGCATTGGGCAGGGACAGCTTCCCCCAGGCCCCATCCAAACTGGCCTCAAACACTTCCAGTGTTGGGGCATGGGGCATTCACAACTTCACTGGGCAACCTGGTCCAGTGTCTCGTCACTACCCCTGAGTTATGTTTCTTCAAAGAAAGGGACCCTCATCAAAGGGTCAAGGCCAGCAGTGAGTGCAAGTACCTAAGGAAAACCAGGGAAAGAGACCAGGAGGGTAAGAGAGAGAACTGTGCCCTCTCCCACACCAGGTGACAGCAGGAAGGTGAGAGCAGGGGGGCTGCAGCCACATTTCTGAAGGGCTTGTGGTGCTGCCATGCGATTTGAACTTCTGACAAGCTAGTGTTGATGTAGGAGCCTGGGCCAGGAGTATTATGCAAGGGTCCAAAATGGATGATTGACATCAGTTAAGTCAGGATCAATGACTGGAGAGCCTACTGCTACATCTTGCATGTAAAACTGACATGTGCAGAAGGCTGTGGAACTACAAAATTGAAAATTAAGTGGTCAGAGACAGGCAAAATCTCAGCTACTGCCCTCACCTCCAATTCATATTTCAGCCATAGACCTGCCATGAAAATCAGGATTTGAGTTCAAGAATAATGGTTGAAAATGCCTTTCTGTGAATCAGTAATCTGGAAATCAGAGGGGCAAACAAGCTCACCCTGCTTTTGTTCAGATGCACATGAGCTCAGTGGTGGCTCTAACACCCTCGAACTGCTGGGATCTCCCTTCCCAGCCATGGGATTACTGCCCAGCCAGGGTGTCCTCCCTGTACTGGTGACTCTCTGGCCAGTTTGCTGCTATAGTGTGCACAGTCCTGCAGAGTGTGGGGAAATAACATGTGTGAGTATGAGAGGGAGAGAGTTCAGCTGTAGGCACAGCTCGCTGTCTCCAGGGAAATCAGCCCTGCCCAGCCCCTCAGCTGAGACTTATGCCATGGGACATAGCAAATGACTATTCAGGTATGAATTCTAATTGCAGCTTGATTTTGGAAGCCCCTTCTGAGTGCCTCTTTTACTGTACATCTCAGCTAGGTCCCTGGACTTCAACCCCAGGAGTGGCTTTTGTGTTTTTCACCTTTCATTTTTATTTGGATAAAAATATCTGTCAGGATCACCAGCTGCACTTAGTCTCATAGGAAAAGAACCCAGACTTTACTGAGGTGACCCACACAAGGACACTTCTCACTGTCTGCAAGAGAAGAGCCACTTACATGAGTTTCATTTTCTCTCTCACAGAAGTTTTCTATAGCATAGACCTATCTGCTAGTCACTACACTAAAAAATCTCCCCAAGTACTCCATCATTCTGTTTCCTACAAAGCATGACTTTGCCTTAGGAATAGTGTTAGCAAAAGATGTAATTGTCATTCTCCTGGGTTGCATCAAATCTTATTTAAGGATGGATCTCTTCTCAATTTCTCTTAGAGGCACTTTACCCTAGAGAGAACCAATCCATTATTGGAAGGAGATGTTCTGACCCCATTAGCTGGGTAGACGTGAGTTTGAACTGCAGACCTCTGAGCAGCCTCCATCCAAGACGAGCTAGCTCAGGCGATGGGGTCTGCAAGGGATGCATCCTCAGAGACCCCTTTGCATCCTGCTCTGCAGAATGCACACTGCAGTAGGCACCTGAGAGATCAGTATGTCCAGCAGCTCATTGAAATGAGTGATTGTAAAGGTATGCAGATAAATGTAAAATCCTGGGAAGTGTAACTTTGGATGTATGCTATGTTTAAAAAAAACATTGGAGAGAAATTCCTTGTGATTTATAATTCTCCTATTGGCATGTACAAAATATCAGTGTGTTATATTGAATTTTTTTAAAAGACTGCTCTGTTCCAAGCTTGCTTCATGCATGTTTGACTCTGGCCCCCTGAGAATACCAGAAAATGCATAATACAAGCATTTGCAGCCTTTAAAAGTGGAAATGTCATAACTTAGTCTTAGTTAGTCAGTTGTGGCCCTGACTAATGAAAGTGCTGTTGTCCAATATGTTTTGCTCTACATTGATTTTTCTTCTATCAGCTGGGAGTTCTGGTAAAAGAACAATAGATCTAATAATATCAGTAAAGCAAAGAAAGTAAGGAACAGTGAGCTCTTCAATATATATAGGTCAAGCCACAATCAATTTCCAGATTTGAAATTATGTTTTTAAAATTTATGTTTAATACAAGATCTTGTTCTAAGTCTATCAAGTCAAAGCTTGTACAGTTTCAAGTTCCTGAATGACTGCTTTATCAAGTAGCCCAGTTAGGCCCCAGAGGTTAAGCAATAAAGGAGAAACAAAAATAACTTAAAAGTTTCGGCAGCTAGTTGAACCCAGCAACAGCTCCTTAAACCACTTTTACATTCCTACAGTTTGACATACCATAAAGCCACAAGATACATTGAGAAGCTATGAATTTGCTAAGTAGGATTTCACTTCCTCTTGTTGCTAGAGGTCATTAAGTTTATTACATGTTAGTAAAATACTTGTAAACAGAAAATACGAAGTCTTATAAAAAGGGCCCTTTATTTGCACCCTAATAATTAACATGAAACTAGGAATAGGATAATAACAGAAACCTAATTAATGAAGTGCTGTTAGTTCCAAAATCTTAGTGATAGTTATGCAGCAAGTTTCATACAGACCTGCTGAAATGTGTATATCACAATGGATTGTAAGAAATGTTCCAGACTAACACTGGTTTTACAAATGGGTCTCCATCCAGTTGCCTGGCTTTTACTTAAATCAATTAAACTTTTTCTAAAGCCAAAGAAAGAATGTTCTAGGCTAAGAAATCAAATTTCTTATCTCTTGGGTGTTGTGCTGACTCTGAGCTGGAGTGTGGGTTAATAACACTCTCTGTCAACTTTTTCACTCGGAGACTCCATTCCATCCTGGCCAATATTATTCACATTTCCATCACCTCTTGGATGGAATCTACTATTGCAGAATAATTTGTGCACACAGCCTTTGGCCTGAAGGGAACTCTAGGAATCACAGAACTCTGCAGTGCATCTCAGCCACATGGCCATGTGCACATCAAATCACTGCTGTCCTCTGCAACAGCTCTTGTCAGAGCATCACAGGAAATCTGCAGCATTGGTCTTCACCTTGCTCTGCCACCCAAATCTGGGAGAGCATGGACACAACTTCCCACTGGGAAAGAGACAGATAATGACAGCTAATCCTCTGACATGGCAGAGGCCTACACAAAATCTGATGTGGGTGTGCATAAACCTGTGAAATTAAGCTCTTTAGAAACAATGGACATTACAAACCTCACTGCCTTTTAGTGTATGTACAAGACATATTTCTGTGATACTGCCTTGTTTCACATGACTACATATGTTTGAAATGGCAAGCTCCACTGCAACAAACATGGGACAAACAGTTTATACACTCACACAGGCTGGTGCAGTGTAGGTAGGCACTGAGTTCCCACTACTCACAGTGTAACAGTTTGTGTCAGACCTGGGAAGTGTGAGGTTGCACTGCCAGAAGAAATTGTTCTAAACCTAGTAGAGCTATAAATTTTTGCTGAAAAAAACACTATTACAGGGAGTAGAAGTCAGTCATATTCATTTATGATATGAGTCTTACCAAAGGCACAGAAATTAATCTGCCTTCCTTACTAGAAGATTTGCAACATAACCAGAATTTGATTCTGTCAATTCAAGAATAAAAACAATTCTCCACCATCTGTTTTATCTATTTACCATTATTAATTGCCAGCATAGGCAGATGAGGATAACTATGCACTTGGACTTGACACAGAGTTCAGGTTGTAAGAAATGCACCACTGAAGAGCAGACTCAGCATCTCTGAGTTTGCTGCTCTGAATGAGTTTCTCTCTCACTGTTTGGCACACGGAGAGCTTACAGAAACCAGTTTTGTCACCTAGGCACCTGAACTTATTTGAAAAATATGCTCTTCTTCCATGCACTGCAACAATGAGGTATTGAAGATAAGACCTAACACCTTCTGGAGGGCAAATGACAGACAAACAGATTTTTAAAGTGGTTTATTTGATAAATGTCAGTAAATTAGTAAATACATAACACAAACTTACATATCACTGTATATCTTGCAGAGTTCTATAAACAGGTCTTAATAAAAAATAGCAGTGCCGAATAAAAAGGAGTCAACCTAATAAACTGGTTTGAAAACAAGTGTACTTCAGGGAATATCTGATACATAATTCTAAAGTTTTCTCACTTTAAGGTCACATCAGCCTAACAAAGAACAAACTTGTTAATAACATTACTGTTAATACTGAGACAAAAGGGAAGGAAGGGACATCAGCCAACAGAAGAGAAAGAACAGCAATGGAAGAATTGTGGAATTCTTTGATGTTGGATTATAAATTATGAGGATGTTCATCAAAATATCCAGTAAAGCAGTGCTCTCAGTAAAGTACTACCAGACTACCAAATAAGTACCAGACCAAAGTGCTAACAGGTGCATAACCAGCATTCCAGTTTGATTCAGCAACTCATCTTCACCTTGGTAAAAATAGCACAAATATCAACAGGGTATTTTCTTAAGAGTTTCCTAATACAGCAGCTGTACCACCTTGTGTGGCATGCAGTGGAAATACTTAAAATAGATCTAGAAGAGTGGGGATAATATTATATTGTATTATATATTGCATGTTCTCCATGGAATCATTTAATTCCAATAAGATCTATCTTTCCCACTGAGAGCTCAGGGACTTGGAATGTAACTAAAAGATTCACTGGAAAGTTTTAATCTAACCTTAGGAAGACTGAAAGATCTCTATTATATGAGCTGTATTATTGTATGTTATGCAATTAAATATTGTGCTAAATATGACATGAGTAGGACAGACTCCAGCTCCACTTTCAGATATAACTCTGGAGAACAACAAGTTCTATGAGAGCATCTTTAATCTGCAAACTGAGCCGATTAACTGGAAGTAATGGAGATATGCCAGTCACAGAGGGTTACATAACTCTGGTTCCAGTGCTGGCACTCAGATCCCAGCTGCACTTTTGACCTCTGCCTCAGTTTCTCTGTGTAAAGCATCCCGATATTTTAAGATAAAGAGCCACTTTTAAAATATCAGTACAACTGGATAAATTTTTCAGTGAAGCTGTTGACGAAACGGACCCTGGAAAATTTCTTCCCATTTCATATGTTACACCTTGAGGGTTACAATGAACTAGGAAAAATGAAAAACCTGTGACAATAAAGAGTAGTTTCACTGCATTTGGATTTTTCCTTTTTTTAATGTTGACATTCATCTTCCACAAGAAACAAAGCTTCTCAAGACATGCTGGAGAGCAAAATGCTCAAGTCATACATGCTTAGTTTCAAAGTTACGTTGCTACTCTGAGAGAGAAATCAATGTATACTATATTAAAAACAATCATCACAGCCCTTCAAATGATTGGAGAGCTTAACTTTGAATGCAATTCAACCTAATAGAGGCTTTAATGGCTTTTGACAGATTGTTCCACTGATCAAGGGACATGTATGAAAATAACTGCCTACCAAACCCTGATTTGATTTTAAGAAAAGAAAACTGAAGGTTAATGGTAAACAGAAGTTGATTGTTCACATTTTCACTGAAATAACTCTATCTGACCTGTTCTTAGAAGCAATGAAATAAAGGATAATGGGAATCTTATACACCTGACTTTTTACTTTAGCCTGTAATCAAGGGGACTAATCAGACCAAGATGTGTTGGCATGAAAGCAAGTATTTGACGATAGGGAGGGGGAGGAGAACAACTTTTGTGACCAAATTCTTAATCATCATGGACAAGCCCTGTAAAACCAGTGGAGATTTAGAGGATGTAAACCATAGCATAATACATCCTTTTGGATTATGAATGTTATCTCCAAAGCAACAAGAAGAGAAACTATAGTTCACATGACGTATGTGAAGTGCTCATGTCCAAATATCAGCATTTTAATGTGCTAACTGTATCAGTTATTTCTTGGCTTTTTTTTTCTTTTTACATGTTATTCAGCCAGTTCTGTAGCCTTTCTATGTATTCTTTTTGTAATTGTATAAATTATCTCCTCTTGTTCAATGAATGCCCTCAGGCTAAGATGAAGAAGACAGATGAATGTATACAAAGGTGCAAGCCCAGCCACACTGAAGGTTAAGAGTCAGTTTGGACAGGAAGAGAACAGTGGTTCTATCCAGGATTGCCTCTGCCTGTACAGAGTGGGGCAGGATGGGAGTCCCACAGAATGACGAATGCTGGTGGTTTAGCCAGAGTTCTTCATCACTCCCTAGCAGCTCCTACCTTCTAAAAGCAAGTTAGTGTAGTGCTGAACTATTCACTTTTATGGGGAGTGCAGTGAGTGTCTTGTTTTTGATGGGGAACCTCATGCAAATGGAATTCTTCTTGTCTGACCCTTCCCTGTGTCAGATCACTGTCCTGGTGGGACAGGACAGAAGATAAGATGCAGCAACTTGAATCTCAAATGGGAAACAGAATGTTTGGAGGTAGTCAGTCCGTGGAGGTGTAGCAGGACAGAGGTGGAGGCTGAAGCTGGGGATAAGAGTTCCTCATCCCTGTTGCTGCAGTGGAACAGCCACTCTTCCCACCTCTGTAATCTTGGTGTGAGCAGAGAGTGGTCAGCTCCCAGCAAAAAGCTGAGGACTGGCTGTCAGGGGCAGGAAGGGGTTTAGGGAGCCAACATTAACTTTGCACCAGGTGGTAACAATTAAGGGAGAGATCCTGACCTGCACTGTACAAGCCTGAGCTCAATGACTCCCATATGAGTTCAGTTAATAAAGCTGTGGCCTTGGGAAAGCACATCCCTTGGGTCTCATGTGCATCTCACCTTGTCTCTCCTGCCCCGATCTCAGCCCAGCTCAGACATCAGCTCCTGGCCTGGTGTAACACCCAACAGCCCAGACTCCACTGCATGGCACAGGACTAAAGGAACAGCACTGCTATAACTGAGAAAGGAGCAATGCGAACTCTTAATACACTGCAGTATTTTAGTCACCTTTCATGATGGATTTTACCGATCTTTTAATTTCTTTATGTCTTGTTACATCAGTGGAATCCCTGAATCTGCCCCACTGCATTAAGTAGTCCAGCATGATATTATAGTGCATCTTGCACCACTACCAGTGAACCTAAAACCATATTCAGATGATAAGACAACAGATTTTGACATTTATTATGGTGCATGTTACCCATCCTGCACAGTTTACAGTGAGTTATTACTCATGGTATTCTTACGTAGTCTTTGAATAATGAGAACCTGCTGTAAAGCTTAGAACGTAAGTACGATGCCTTTAAAAATCTACTGTATTGAGATTAATTTTATTTATTTACATAACCTTTTCAACAGGAGGAAGGACCTATGGGATAAAATATTTTCATATACAGGGATATGAACAAAGCATTATAAAAACATTTCTAATTACATTGCATAACACAGCAGTTTTCTATCAAATACTTAAAAACAGTCTGTATCTTTCATCCCCCAAATTACAGAAACAATAGTGGTTTTTCATTTTCTGCCAGCATTTTCTTTCTATCAGTGTAAAACCAACTCTGTATCAGATTTATAAAAGAAAGCCCTTGCCTTGAGCATTTCATTTGTACTGGTTCCATGTTTAGTCAGTAGCTTTTGTAAATTTGATGAATATTGTCTAAAGGCAAGTGCAGACAGGCAAACAGATCTGTATCTTCTGCAATCCATTTAGCCTGACGCACACGTGCAAGGGAACTATCCTACCTCAATGCAGTCCTGGCTGATGAAAAGTAAACGTAAACAAAGTCGTGAACTTCACCATTTTAAAAGAACCACTGAATTTAATGTCAAAAGTTAATTTAAGCTCTCACCTCTTCCTTGAAAAAACTTGACCTTGGTCCTCGTGCTTCTAAAGCATCCAGGCTTGGCAAACAATTGGTATATACAGACCATTCATTAGGGCTGTGTCTTCCAGCTCATCCAAAAAGGAAATAGGTTATGTAATGCTGGAATATAAATGGATTGCTAAAGAATCATTGAAATAAGCTAAATTATAACTACTTGAATAAAACAAATGTCAAAGTATTTGTCAGCTTCAAATACATAATCTAAACACAGCAATAATTTACACTTGATCTCTCAGGTTTTTTACCTATACTTAACTTTAACTGCGTTCTCATTTTGGGGTATCCTTTGGCACTACAATGTGCTTCAAACAGTTCCCCCACCTCACTCATCTTATTGCTACCAATCCCTGTGGGCTTTGGGGATACGAAATCTTCTCATACTTCTGCATTTCAACTGAATTCAATTAGGTTACACTGATTTAGATGATGCAAGACTGGAATGCAGCACAGAGCCCTAAACCACTTGATTACTGGTATTTTGGCAGTCTGATTCCTTCCCAAGGTGTTCATTTGTCCATGTCATTGCTATCTATGGCTTAAATAAGTGCTGACTGCGCTGAGATTAGTACTAGTTCAGCTAATTCACTACCTTAAATCTTCAGGCATAGGCAAGACCTGGGAACATGTATTCTACAAATTCTGTTATTACTGCCAGCAGTCTCCTAATAGCTTTGGGGTTGTTTTGGTTTGTTTGGTTTTTTTACTGCTGCTGGAAATAATTATTTGCCAATCATTGTTTTAATAGCTTTAGCTCCACTTCAGCTACAAACTACAACATTGATGTGCCTTCTCCACCCTTTGTGGCGGTCAGATTCCTTTCAATACTGTCACCCCTCTGGTTTTTAGCAGCGCTTAATTAAACACAAAGTAATCATAAAGTAACAGCATAAATAAACAGTCCCCTCAAACACTGTGTTAACACTGTTACATATTTAGCTTGTTTGCATTCATATTGCTCATTTCCAAAGCAGTATCTGTTTCTGAGAACTGCCTTTTCAAAAGCAGAATTCCCACATCTTCAGCTAGCTTTTCTCTAAGTGATCTCCAAAGTAAACAGTGTTTAGTGTGGCACTAATCCAAATATGTGCTATTTGCCCACTGGTAAAGCCAGCTTTAGCTAGTGCAGGAAAGAGAAACCTATGCCCATAACATGTTACGAAATCTGCGGCACAAGAGACAATAGATAAATGTGTGGATCAAGGTAAAATTATCAAACCTACTCTAAGGAATAATTTATTCTTCAGAGAGTCTTTACATTTTACAGGGTAACTAAAAGTTTTCACAGAAGCCCAGGACTACAATGAGTCAGGTCTTTATACTTCTGGTACATCTATAGCAAAAGTCTTATGAGGTACCATCTCTACCTGATATAATTGTCCTGGCAAAAGCTGGTAGGTGTGGACACAGTTTTATACCACTAAAACTGAATTTTTACTGGCACAGCTTCCTTAGCTCCAGGGAGGTCTGGCATATGTTACACTGTCAAAAGTACAATTTTCGGGAGTACAAACCTCATCCGCACACAGAGCGCTTGGCCAGTACAGAAAGTTGGTGTGTTCTGGGTGAGCCTGGCCTCAGCAGGGACTTTAAACACCAGATTAACATAGGAGAAATATTCATTTCTTGGTGGCAACGTCAAGCTCTGCATCTTACTGGCTTCTTTTGTAGTGATAATATAGCCTGAGTGCTTTTTTGCTGTAATGATTTTCTTCTGCTTTTTGTAGGAAAGTGGGACATCAGTTCAGTTAAAATAGCAATTTACCAAATCAAAATTCTCTGTCTCATTCAAGAGAGCCCTGTATCATCCCACACAGAATTGTTCTTTATATAGCACATTACTACAAAACATCACAAACAGCTTCATTTCTCATAGTTTTCTAGTTTTGTTCTCACTTGATGCTGTAATACCCAATATCACACAATCTAATCTAGTTTGTCAGGGGACCAGATAAACCAAATGGAAGGCCTTACTTAGGTCCCTCAGCTCTTTAGGCAATGCATTGGGAAACCTGGCCTTAGAATAGGATCCACAACATGCAGAAACAAAGCAATGATTAGGAAATGAATTCTGAATTCCAGGGAGCCCAGGAGGTAGAGATTCACACCAGCAATCTCTCCTACTCAGTTGCCATGAGGCAAAACAATAAGAAAGCCTTGGGATCTATGTTAGGATGCTCCTCCAGAATTCCTCATCTGAAAAAAGGGTCTAAGAAGGAGCCACTACACAAAGGATGATCTCCACCATCTCCTGCCCCTTTGTGTTACTGGATGAAGAATTCACAGCTCTGTTTTGATGATCTCCAGCAGGCTCACTCCAAGCTGGCCTCTCGTTAGGATGCCCAGATCATGCAGTCTGCTTTGCCACAGGTGTGAGCTACTGCTTGGGCTGCTCAATCCTGCCAGGCCGGAGACAGTTCTGGGCACTCCTGGAAGCTGAAATTCAGATACAGAGGGAACCTGTCAAAATACTGGCTGAGCTGGGCCTGTTCAGCCTCAGGAAGAGACGGCTGAGAGGGGATGTTACCAATGTCTGTCAGCACCTGCAGGAAGTGTCAGAGAGGGACCAGGCTCTGCTCCTGGTGCCCAGCAATGCCCAGGAAGTTTCACCTGAACATGAGGAAAGACTTCTTTGTTGTGCAGTGCCCGAGCACTGAACAGATTGCCCAGAGGGTGTGGAGTCTCCCTCCCTGGGGATATTCCAGAACTCTCTGGACACAATCCTGTGTCCTGTGCGCTGGGATGGCCCTGCTGGAGCAGGGAGGTTGGACGACATGAGGCACTGTGGTCCCTTCCAGCCTGACCCATCCTGTGAGTCTGTGGAACACGGATATCCCTGGGCTGCAGGGTCAATGGGAATTAGAGTAGAGGAGGAGGGAACTAAGGCTGGTGTTGTGGACTTCAGGTCTTAAAACACACACTTCTGTAAATCTGGGGGTTGGTCTTTTTTATTATGAGACAGTAACTAAGCTACTGTGTAAAGACTGGTAAAATCTGCATTGACACATAAAACAACATATGATCAAGGAATCATAAAGTTGAAAAGATTTATGATGACTACAAAGCTTCTCCCCAGATGACCAGCATCAATAATTCGAGGCTGGAAGGTCACTTGTTATTCTATCCATTGAACAAGATTTTGTAGATAAGCAATTACTTCTTCTAGATCATATGGCAGAGGCATATTACATTCATCATCATCTGTCCAGAAAGGATGGCATTCTGGTTTCTGGTCTTCTGGCAAGCTCTCTGCTGCGTCTGACTGGCATCTGAAAAGAAAGGTAAGCAGATAAACCACTTAAGTAAAACTATATCAAGAAACTGAATACTCAGCAAGGATACATTTGAGCATTAATTTAAAGAGAAAGATGATAATAAAAAAGAAATACGACATCTTCTGACACCAAATGGATTGTACATTTCCAGTGAAGTTGATTTCTGTCATAGACTTTGTATTTTCTATAGGGATTTCTCAAAAAGCCAATCACAGAGAAAACTCAGTTAGTGTTCCTTTGTATGGTGAATTATTTTTTCATTATCTCAGCTGTTATTTAAAGTATGTGATTAAACCATTATCAGATTTAAATGTTTGCCAGTTTCCAATGTATTACTAGATTATTGAGAAAGATTAAACTGAATTTACTGCATTAAGGTCAGGGGGGATAGATTAAACAACATTAAAGAAGCTGGACTAGCTTTGTAGATTCTGGAGATTTACAAGTGTATCAACCTGCTTAGCTCTGAAAAAGGCAATATAAAAAGAGAAAATTCTATAAAGAAAAATGGAAATGGAGGTTAATAACAACTTCCAATGATGAATAGGTGGGCAAAACTTCAATAAAATTAAATTAAGAGGTTAGTGTATGTTAGTCCCCAGAGAAAATGTTTAAATTACAATGTTTTTTATTAAATGGATTATTCATCAATACTAGTGAAGTCTAATTATAATATTCAACTGAACTGCAGCCTGCAGAGGAAAGTTTTTATAAGTGGAAAACATCACATCTCTACAGATTAGACTGTAATACATGCTGCATCAAAAACATTGTCACAGTTCAAGGAGGATTTCTCCCCCTCTCTTTTCCCTTCCCTTCAAACAACTTGCACATTGCTGATTAATAAGTTAATGTTTGCAATAGGAAAAGACAAAAATGCTGAGAATTACCTTAATTTTGGTATATACTGCATGTCTATATAGCTCTTTAAAAAGACAACAACTAAATTGCAGAAATGCACTTTTATCTCTGGTACAACATTTTTTATAATTTGTGTTCTATAAAGCATATAATTTTTGTAAGAAATCTAAAGTTGTTTTAAACATATACGTGTCTTTCATCTCAGTAGAGTGAACTCTAAGGATTCTGACATGTGCAACTTCCTTGTCCACACCAGTGACCTCCTGGAAGAGACTCTTGCCAAATGAAAGATGTCTTCTTCTCCTGGGAATTATTAATAGCAGTGTAATCCCCATGAGAAAACATACTTCAGCTTTACACCCATGTTGGTGGGTGGTTAATTGCTGCAGCAGCATCCTGGGCACTCAATCCATCGTACATTACACTGCAAGGACAGTATTAACACATAGCATTCCAATATATCTTCAGCTCTCCACATCAGCCCCTGATAATAGCATCTGTTAACATGCACTAAGTACTATTATGTAGCACATCACTTCATAAATAATAAGATTAGCCGACCTCAGGGCCCTGGGAAGAGTAATGTGTTTAAATGTTCTCATTATTTATTTAAAACAAGAATTAAAGGAACAGAAGCTACTTGTGACAATCCTCTTAGCATAAATATTAAACTGTTTGCATTGATAAGCTGCACTGTACAGAATAACAGAGGATTTGTTTTGCTGGCTGCTTTATAATAGTTGTTAGAGCAAATGCAGTTTAGTGTGTGAGTTCTGAGAGGTACTTAACTGATTGTGCCATCATGTTTGGAAGACATTTTCCAAATTATATAAAGAAACAGGAGAAAATTAATATGCAGAGGAGGCTGAAACTAATTACAGCATAACTCTATACGGCTTTTAAAAACTTGCTTTATTTTCTGTCTTGGCACAAAATAATACACTCAAGTTTGGTGGGGAGTATAAGACATTCCAGTTCAAGCATTTTCATCTAAAAGTGGATAAATTAACCATGTAGAGATTATTGCAGATAACAAATCACAAAGCTCAGCCAGTAAATACTCCAAGCATGTTATGTGATCGGCAAAACTCAGCTAATAATAATAATAATGATGATGATGATAATCATTCTCTCTCTCCAGCATCTGCTATTAACGACAGTTTTCACTGAGAGAAAAGACATATCAACCTTTAGCTTCCTCACCATTTCAGAGCCCTCCTTTTACATTTCATATCTTTTTCTTCCTTGCTCTCTCACACAAACAGATTGACCAGCTTTTCTCTCCATCTGGGCATTTGTGTTGCTGTAGATGTAGTGGCAGTCATGGTGATGCTGCACCCGGACAGCCCAAGAGCCACTATTTGCTACTTTCCCTTTTCTGTATTTGTTATCAGCAGAGCCATCGCTGAGAGGTCTCCCCACATCAAGGCACGTGCCTGAACTTCCGGGCAATTGTGCACGTGGGAAGCTTTAGCCACAGCATATTCCACGTGAGGGATTAGAGGAATGGAAGTGTGTCAGGTCCTCAGACCTGCTGTGCCAGTCTGATGACAGAAATGCATTAACATGCTGTAAATACATAAAAAAGAAAAGCAGCGCCGTAACACTCCAAGTTCAGTGATCCCATGGGGTCTTCATCTTTCTGTTGGACTCCTACTGCTTTGCTCCATGTAGCAAGAACACCAGGGACTGATACGTTTTTATATTTTGTGAATCATCTATTTTGACCAAAATTACAATCCCTGTGCTGGATCTGCTGACATCAAAGCCAGTTTAAGTTTCTCATATTCAAAGGTGTGGGGCTGGTTCTAGGCAATCACATGGCAGTTCATTAAGCAATTCACCTGAACAGCTCCCACAATCTGGAACACAGCCAAGGATGTGCTTTCTCACTCAGAATTAGGGTGCAAAAAACAAACCTTTCCAGATGAGTATATTACTGATTAAAAAAAACTTCTATAGGAAAAATTGCTTCTACAGTGGTCTTTAATTTTTAGCCGTGGAATAGAGCTGAAGATCTTGCCAAAATCATAGCAACATTTTAAACTGAAGCAGAACAATCAAAGACACTTAAATGACTGCACAGAATTATTTAATATTCTTTTGTATCTGAGAGTTAACCTAAGTTAGCAACAATGACTCATGACAAACAAAAAACCCCCAAAAATGGCACCATTGAGCTATGGTGGTAGTGGGAAAGCACGAAGATTTATAATATTGTAACTTAATTAAAATACTGCATATCAATTAGAAACTATTATTTGAGTTAACAGAGTCAAACCTCCAAAAGAGAATAGAACTAATCTATGTATATCATATGTACAAAATAAGAGTGGAAATCACACAAGCTCTGAAATACAGAATTAATGCCAAATCAAGAGGCAACTTCTATACCTCATCTATAGCAGGAAAACACAATAATTGCCATGATATATTTTGGAGTAGTTTAGCTGCAGCACCTTGACAATATGTGTTCAACTACATATTACAGAAAGAATTGTTTGTCTATAGAATGTACAAAACTCCATGGTCCCTACTTTCTTACTAAAACAATCAAGACTTGTGACAGTTTCGATTTAAAAAGCTCGTTTTAGTTACTGTTGAAGTGTACCTTCTCACTACCTCTACCCTCTAAAGTTCTCAGATTTTTCATAACTTTTTTTGTCTGTTTTTGGCAAATGGACTTTGCTCATTAATATTTACCAATGTTCAACTAAGAGATGACAAACATTTGTATGACTGTATGACTATTTGCATAGCAACACAGGGTGCTTTCCCTGGAAGGCGGCTGATACCTCCACGGCAGGTGAACATTCGCTGAGCCAGACACCTGCCTGGTCACAGTCCCTGGGCTGCACTGATTTTTGATGATCAGGGCGTCATCTACATTAGAGACATGATCACGATGCTAAAATTAACCAAGCTAGCTAAAGTGTGTGTTAATTATGAGCATGCAAGCAGTCAATAAAAGGTTAATGCAAAAGTCAAAGGATAAATTTATTTCAGTATTGCATCACTCTACTGACTAAATGACCAACATTATGCTTTGTTTTTAATCAATATATTTTACAGTAATGCGTGAGCCATTGATTCAAAAAAGCGTCTTCTTTCTAATAGTTAAGTTTTGCAACTATTAAGTACCAAGTGTCAATATACTTAAAACACTCCTCCCTCAGAGCAGATACCTTTTTGTTCTGTTGTCAGGAAAGGGAATGCATGTAAGCCAAGAGGCGGCCTCGGGTTCTGCTGATGAATGTGATTAATGCAAATAAGAATTATTACCTGGGAACCTAAATAAGGTACTGTGAATTAAGAGTCCCTGGATTCTCTTGCACTGTTTGTCTACTCCACAGAAGTGTAGTCAAATCAGATCAATAGGGGTCAATCTGTGGCTCAGGCTGCACAGGCATATTAAGAGTGAGGACAGGATATAAACAGTCCTGTTTCCAAGACGGTACTAATTTAGTTGCCTATGCCTGGCAGTTGAAAGACCAATGGAGACCACATGGAAATTCATAGGGTAAGACAAGGAAAATGGGTCTGGCCATTTCCCCATGTTCTGATATGGTCAGAAGGGGAGGATGGGACATTTGCCCTGCAGGTACAAAAGCACACATTCATCCACACATGCTTACTCCAGCATTCCCGAAATTTTATGTTTTATATGGAAGCTATTTTCTCCCTCCATTCATGCTGGAATAAAGGTGTTACCCAACTGTTACTCAAAACTTCAGAGTAACTTTTAAAACAATGGCCCAGGCAAAAAAAGCATTTGGATCACTTTACTAAGACAAACACATTCCTGAAACCCAGACTGACATCACTTAAAATGGCACAACTCTGCTAACAGCAGCAACTTCTTTAGACACCATCTTCCATTCTTAAAACTCACAATGACTGCACATACAGGTCTGATCAAATATGGGTTATTAATGTTACAACACAGAGCTCTGCTGTGGAACACAAATCCTGCTGGTACAGGTACTTGGGACACAGAGATTTGCTTGTAGGTCTGGGGTTTTTCATCCTTGTCCCTCAAACCTTTCCTCTGCATGGAAATTATTATACAAACTACGTGTAGTTACTCCAATCTCCGTGTTAGGATAATCCCATGCCATTTCAAGCTGACACTCTTAGTTGCCAGTGCATCTACAAGAGGATCCAGTGCATTCTCAGCTATCTGAATCACGCAAAGCACAGGGAAAAGATGAGATTACATGCACAAGGACAAATAAATAAATTAACCTTGATTTTTCTTTCTTTCTAAATAGTTGATTTCACTGACAGGTATGATATTTACTTCTGCTGCTCAAAGCATCACAATTAAAACCTGATACCACTTCAGTTACTGTTGAAATTTTCAGTGAGTTCAACAAGGCCAAGATTTCAATCCAAACACTTTTCCAGAAACTATTCACAATACACATGAGCTAAGAAGCATAATAATAAACACTAACCAAAAGAAACTATGGAAGGAATTAAAAAGGCTGGATATAGTTTCTCAAAGTGAAATTTCACAAGGGATACTAAATTCTTTTATCCATTTACAATGGTGGTTAGATTATTGGCATTGTAAATCAGCTAATACAACATGGAGTAACAAGATGTGACGTTCTGTAACTTCAAAGTTGCCACACAAAGGAAAAAAAATCTGTTTTATCAAACTGACTTGCTTAGCAAAGAACAGAAAAACTCTAAAGTAAAAACTCAAATTGACCCAAAGTGCATGGTTCCAAGGAGATATCCAGCTTTCCATGCCCTCACACTGTTTCCAAGGAACAATGGACACAAACATACCTGAAGAAATGGCAACTCTTCCACTGGGAGCAAAACCCACAACAGCCATCATGTCCCTGGTGCCCTTATGCTGCACAGACAGTACTCCAGCCTGGATCCCCGGGATCCAAGGGAAACCATGCTCCCCCTGAAGTACTTTTTCTGGAGAACTAATCCAAGACATGAGATCTACAGAGGGAGCTGGAGCTTAACTTGTTTATTGTTAAAAATGTCAAAATCTTGACTTCTGATTTAGCTTACTTTAGAAGAAATAGCATACATAGAATCAGTATTTCAGCTGGAATTTCACTAAAGGTGTTTTGAAGGGTGGTTGGAAAATAGGGGTTGACTAATGCCCCATCAGGACACAGCGTTAGTGTGGAATACTTTCTGATCTCTTTGTTTAAACTCTGTAAAACATCATCAAGCTAATAATTAAAATTCCTTCATTTGGTATTAACTTTCTTAGTTTGTATCCTAAAGACTATTGACTGAAAATACAGAGAATGGAGAAAATATGAATATACTGGAATATATTTTTATATGGCTATATCATCAACAAAATTTTAGTTTTTCATGCCAAAACTGACATTTTGAAAATTATTGAGTCCAATCTAAACTTTAAACCAAAGGTTTTCTTAGTTTTTTAAATTAACCAATCAAAAAATCGCCAACTTTGGCAGAAAGCATCTCTTTCACTTGTTCCTTGCTTGTCCCTCCTGTGACTCTGCACAACTAAAACCTTCCCAGGTTTACGCTGCCTTTTAAGAACAAAACAAATTAAATCAATATTTGACTTTGCAAACTAGATTTTAGAAGTACTAGTCCAAAATAGGAAGTGAAATGAAGTGGCCAGATGGAAAGAGAGCAGTGCTTCATTCTTTTGGACATCTAATCCCCAGTGCATTCCCAAGAAGTCTGTCCCATTTACAGTAAGTCACTGCTGATGTTCTTTCATGTGCTGTAACTGCAGCATACCCAGCCATAAATAATGGCTGAGACCAGGACTGCATTTATAGAAGGGACAAAATGAGTTTGTTTCCAGGTAAGAAACTTGAAAAGAGAATGCCAGTTATAGGAAAGGGATGGAGGCAATATTAGTTAAATATTAATCTAAGAAAAAACCATATCAGCTGCACAAAGACACAAGGACAAATACACTTGCTGGCACGTCAGATGATCTCTGTCTGCTTCTTTCAGAAGTTGATAATGACTCAGATCACTGGTGCTTTTGGCTCCTACCACAGAACCAAAGTTTACAGTCACTGACTCAAGAGCTTTATGCCTCCAAAAAAAACTTTCCCAATGGAAATGAGGTCGCTGGCTACAATATCCTGAGGCATCACTGGTGATAAAGTGGGATAGCCTGGAAACAGCCAGCCTTGTGGGTGCTTTGACAAAGTGAATCTATAGCAGAATCCATCTCTAACACTGGCGTGCAGAGTGCATTTTGTTGTTCCACAGAAAGGCAGGGTGGAGATCAATGAACCTGACACTAAACAGGGTGAAACAACAGTTGCATCAGCTTGAAACTGTCAGAGTTTCTATTATTTCTCAAATAGCAAACCAGGTAAATAAGAGAGAAACCCTCCACATGTTTAAATAAGAGCAACGAAAGCACTGGTGAAGTTCAAGTGAAAGACTTTTCAAGTGGTGATCAATGTGCTTCACATGCATTTGCAGAAATATATAAAGCTCAAAATAATTTTTAAAAAGCATTTTGCTTTGTCTTAACTGTAAAGAACTTAAAACATTTTCCCCCAACAATATTAATTAAAATCTGTCAAAATGTACTTCAATCTTTCTAACTATTTAGTTCAAAAGCTAAGGAAGAGGATAAAGGTTTGTTTCAGCTACAGAGTGGGGATTGTACAGCTCTGAAACCTCAGAAACATTCCAGCTCTGGGTGGAAAGAAATAAAGGAGGAAACAAGAAGCTCCTTTCTCCAAGACAGTAATGTCTACTGTGGGGTAATTAATAAACAGAAATCTACCCAACTTCTGATGAGTTTATCAGTGACCTTCCTCACCACATGCACCAGCTCTCCCTACAAAGGGGAATACCCAGGGATGGTCCTGCAGCACCAAGAATAGTCCTGGCATCAGATGTATGATGTGGACTTGACTTCCCCAGACAGAGCTTTCCCCCTCCTTTGTGTCCCAGAAACTGTCCATGAGAAAATCAGTGCACCTCCTATTCCCAAAGAGAACGTCTGTGTGGGGCAGCCTCAATTCCATGTTTGTTTGATTTTTTAATTAAGAAACTCACTATAAAGTGTAGGGAGTAGGGAAATCCCCCAGAGAAACACTGAATAAATAACATGGCATTTGCTCAAAGATGAAGTTTAATCCAATTTAACTTATAGGTCTAAAAATTGTTCCCTTTCAGTCCTGTTTCTCAGATGCTTTTGTTTCCTGTTTTTAGAATAATATGTATACAAGGAATGTACCCTGGCTGTATGAGAAGCACGTTTATACATATTTATATGCACACCCCTTCACACCAACACTTGCAAAAAATCCCATTACTCCAAAAGAGACAGTATTTAGGAGGAAATTTTCAGCACCACAGACATAGATTTAGTTACATACTTTTCATGATCAGCAATGGGAAGGGAGTTACTCCCACCGTGCTAAGAATATTTGGCTTTGACTTCAAACAATGTACAAATATATCAACCTCAATATAATTTATATTCTCTCAAAAGGAACCTAAAATTCTCTAAGCCTTTGCTGAGACATCTGATGTTCCAGTCCCCTCTGCTGCACTGTATGATCAGCTGTTTTATTTCACTAGCAATCCTTGCTTTCCTATGATTTTTTCAGACAAAGAAACAAAATGTCTGCTATATGCTGAGTATAAACACAGCTGACTTGTTTTCCCCAAAGTATCGATTTTATGCACTTCTAAAATAACTATTTTCATTCTGTTTGCATAATCAGCTGGGGCATTGTTCCTCTACATTTGCAGAAACACAGATGGAATTGCTGATTGGAGCCTTTGGAGAGATTTTATAGTATTCTCCAGAATCTAAGCTTCTATTAAAATAAGGTTTCAAGCACTTCTGGTTGTGAAGATAGCCTGGACAATGTAATTTGATGCATGGTTATCTTGTTGAGTCCACAACCAGACAGACAGACGCAATAGCACCAAGGGAGCTGTGAACTTCCCCCACTTATTTTATTGGGTGTTTACTTGGGGCCAGATGCTCCCCTCTGTTGTGCAGAACAGCGTTAAATGACTGAAAAAAAAGAGAGGAAAAGGAAATGGAAATAAAAACCAACAAAGGGGAGAAAAGGAAATCCCCACAGCCCACGTCCCAGGGGGCTACAGATGCCCTCCCTTGCCAGTATTAGATTGCTGGAAGATTTGGGGCTGAGCCATGCATATGGCACATTTTTTTGAAAGACACTGTATTTTCCAAAAGAATGTCACCTGAAAAGTTAATGATGCTTCCAGCATCATTTACTCTTTCACTTTATCTTTTGTACCCTTCTTAGGTGAAAGTTATATAGGTAAGGAAAAATGTAACCATAGGATCATTTTCAATGACACAGCAGGAGGATGGCCCTTCCACTTAATGCCACCTCATTTAAAACAAGCAATCCCATTTCCCAAAGAACTTCGGGATTTGCAGGCTCTGCCCTTCTGCAAGAAAGCTAAAACATTTTCCTTGTTGAGTGTGTATTTTCCATAAGGCACCTTTTCACGTTAATAAGAATCAAGTGCTGTATGACAAAACCCTGTTATATAAGGATACTAAAATCAAAGGCAACATGACTGAGTGCAACAAACAGCAACCACATCACTTGAGCCTTAAATCAGCCTGGAGAGAAAGGGTCTATCTCTCTTCAGCATCAAAGAAATTAAATCCTTCCTGCATCACTCCTGCCAGCTGCTAATACGGCCCACACCCAAAATCCCCAACTTCCACCAGGAGCAAAGCAAGGTGACCCAGAAGGAACAGCACTCAGGAGCTGGATTGAACTGCAGACCTTCGACGCTTGCAGCACCCACTGTGCAGGAAGGAGTCCATGTATGAATTTACAGGGGACAGTCCCTTCTGGATGTCTGGTTTGTTAGGGAGAGTGACACCAAACAGAGACCCTGCCCCAGAAAACACCTGGATCCTCTCAGACTCTCACTAAGATGCACCTCTTGCCTGCTTTGCTCCATTTCAGTGAGTCTGCACATTTCAATAGCCAAAAGGAAGCTATGACAGATGGACAGCAAGTACCATATGTGAGGGTCAAGCAACTCCAAGACTCTCTCAAGACTGAAATTAAAATCTTATCACTATAATTTGAGGCATAAATACATATATGTACATACAGACATCTCTCTATACATACATATATACTCACACACACATATATATGAGAGGGGCTTATACCATATTTTCTATCAAGAGCTATAGCCTTGAACTCCTAAGAGGCTTAGGAAACAGAGAAACAAACAAAGCTAAAGGTTTATTGTGCTGCAGAACTACAATGTCTTCCCTGTGTTGTGCACCTTGGCTGTAGCCTGCAACCAGAATGTTTATAACATATATTGGAACTCCTACTGTAAGAGCAATGCAATCCTGTGGGCTAAAACACAGTTTCTTTTAGGTCAACATGAGGTGAAATGGGCGCAGGAGGGAACAAATAATAGGGAAATGAGAAAACAGATACAAGAAAGGCAGAGAGGCTCAAGAAAAGGAAGTAGGAGTTCAGGAATGAAAAACGAAAGCCTCATATAACTAATCACATTTCAACCACTGCAGAATTTCTCCATGGCTGCTGCTTTATTCAGTGATATTTTATGGATAAATCACTATAAAAATATACCACCAAAAAAATTCCAGTGCTGGCAGAGAAATAGACTTGATATCCCAGGAAATGCTACAGTACATCCAGCCACAAATAAAACTCATATGGCAACAATATGCTCAACAAGTTGCTTCTCTACAAATGGAGTAAATCTTTCTGACTACCAAGCAAGACTTCAGAATTTTTTCTATTACCCTTTGCATTTCAAATAACTGCAAACATTACATAGAGATTTTAAATATACTTTTCTACTTTCACTTGTAAATAATTATCATTGCCCAAATAGAATGTAAATAAACATATTTCTTTACTTACTTTCAAGTTCAGCATCACTATACTTCAAAATTTTTGAATTAATGTAGTTCTGAAATATTTTTTAAAACCAATTAAAATTCCAGTACAGACTGGATGATTATTTAAAGTTACTAGACTGGAATATGCTTTCATTTATGGAATATGATTGCATTCAGTCAATTTATACGCAAGACAAAGCACAAGCACCCGATCCTCGCCTACATTCACAGCCATTACTTTCAGAAATACTCACAAAAGGTGCAAGATTCTGATCTATAACATCCTATCAGTGGACTTGATTTCTCTCAGCACCATGAACACTTATTCACCCAAGTGAGTACCAAAGTGCTACCAGCAGGCAAAACCTAAAACATCTCTTGCAACAAATGCATACAGCTCTTCATCTTACTGCTGCAGCTGAAAGATCTTTCTGACTGCAATATCAATGACTTTAAACCACAGACTAAGACTTTAGACCTTTTGGTGGTGCCAACTCACTTGTTTTATATGCTATGATATCTAGTCCTGGCTTTGAGCTATCTCTCACTACAGATGCTTTTGATGCTTTGCTCTCTTTTTACTTTAGGATGGAAAATAACAAATAATGCTGAGTTCTCTCTTACTCTTGAATTCTTCAGATGTCTACCTTCAGAACTGTTCTAACATCCAATTTATGTCATTCTTTTTCTTTCCTATGCTGTGAATTTGAAACGAAAGAAGGTAACATAATATCATAAGATCTATGGACGATTGAAATGGCCTTCAGAGTAAACTTCAGAGTTATTCGTAAAACTATCTTGCCTCTAGAGAAAGTAAAAATTGCTTCTCAATAGATAATGCAACTACTCTTGAAATTCTTATGGAAGCTATTGTCACAGGGAAGGGTCCAATGATAATAAAGTATGTGGTGCTAATGCCTTACGAGTAGTTCAGATGGATTATTTTGTTAGTACTTCCAAGACACAATTCAAATTCACTTATGTGCTTCCTTTCTTTTCTAAAGATTTATTCTTTTTCATGAGATGGCAACAAAACCCAAAGTTTGTTAACAAGAGAAGCTAACATCTGCTGCGCTGATTGACCTGCAGGGCTACTCACATTATTTAATCATAAAAGTCCTCCTAAAACACCACATCAGAATTCCAAAGACCTCTTATATTAGTTAATTAAGGACCTGATGCAATCTTCTCTCTGTTCTGAGCCAAATGCATAGTCACACATTTGAATCTCATTTAGCTCAGTGGAACTTTCAGATCCATTTCGGGTTCAGCACAGGTTGAAAAGCTCCAAAGTGCAGGGCCCGGGAGGTGATCTCTGCATCGCTGCTCAAAGCACGGCCCCACACATACAGAGCATTATCTGCAACTTCTCCTGAGGACCGAGGCAGCCATCCCATCGCCATCCCCATCCCTCTCCCTGCCTTTAGTCTCCAGTCCCTGTGCTGCACTGAATGTTCTCTCATAGGGAAAATCTGCCACATTACCTGAAATAATGCACGACTTCAGTAACCTACCACAAGAACTTCTCAGGGATTTCTGTCAAGTAACCTCCATTACACTGTCAGGTTCAAATTCTGTAGAAAATGGTGTGATTTTTTGATGCCAAGGAAACAGAAATCTTTTGTTGTTGGCTGCCATTAACTGCCCATCCCCCTGTTTTGTGCAAATTCATGAAAACTCAAGACATACATCACGAAAAGTATCCATTTCACTACTCTCACAAGAGACCTACTGTTTTGTCTTCCTTTGTTCTGTGTCTGCTAAAGAATAGTTATTTAAACTTTATGAAAAGTGGATAATTTTGGCCTTCTATATGTTTTATTTTGTCTAGGAATGTTGTATTTCAGACTCCATTTTTCCTAGTTTATAGGTTGCCAGCTGAGCTTCCTTACGATGAACTGCTGATGAAATTTTTTCTCTTCCTCTTACAAGGAATGGTGCTTCCCTGAGTAGGCAACTGACTCAATATCCTTCCTACGTTGTTTGCTTTTTCAAATAATATTGTGATCATATTAATCTATAATGCAATATGCTCACCTTTTTCTCTGCTGAAATGCTATTACTCCAGCCTGTCATAATGCCAAGAAATGAATGTAAACTTTAAGGGTTTTGGCAGTAGCTACATAATCCTCCTCTTTTCAGTCCAAACAGCAGGTGTCCCTTTTTCTTTTTTCCATTCTTAAGTGCTCCTGAGGAGTTGTTAATCTGCAGTTTGTATTTCTCCAATATGTGCAGTTCTACATGGAAATTTCACCCTCTATCCTGCTCTGTCCTGTGTAACCGCATCTTTTCGAGCCCTTGAGGAATGCTCCATGTACTTCTTACTCTTTTTTTTTTTGGTGTTCGTTTTCACAAGATGCTAGAAAAATACTGTTCATTTATACTTGTCTCATGATTTAAACTAGATGCCAATCTTCTTGATATATTTGAGACCTTTCTAACTGGAAGGCTTTAAATACCTTCAAGAGAACACCTTTGCACTATGACAACTTAAGCCACAACTTTGTGGTTTAAACAGCAACAAAGGGTGTTCTCTGCATCACAGGATTTTATGAAGTAAGTAATTTTCTACCAATGTAAAAACCCCACTTGGCAGAAGTCAGCTAGGGCTGTGCCATCAAGCTTTCAGCAGTGCTCAAACCTGTTTTTTCTCAGCTTGTTCCAGAATACACACACACAAACATCCACCTTTGTACACAGCCTCTTGGAGATGTTGATGTGTGCACTATGTCATACCTTGTGCCAGACTGAAGAACTCTGTGGCCCAATAATGTTGATTTGAATTCTGTAAATTATAGACTGTTAGAGCACTACTGCCATGACAAAAGCGGTGGAGTCCTCCAGGTATCTGCAGGCTCTGTAGCACATCATCAGGCAATAGAAAATCTGGAGCAGGACTCACCTGACAAATAATATAAATATATAAAGCATGACAATCTGTGTACTTTTTCTGGAAAACTAATATTGTTGGACAAACAAAATGAAAATAGCTTTTTTTCCAGCCTTTTAGAAGTCAGTTGAAGAAAAGAGAGAAAAGAGACTGTGGAGACATGTGAAAAACACATGATAATGATTTACTCAATTTGCTTCACTTATCAGATTTAAAACTGATAGACTGAAGGGAGATATCTTGTGTGCAAGTGCTCTCTTGTGTAGCAGTGGGGGCTGAAATTTGAAAAAGAACCCAGAGAAATTGGAATATGCCTGTTTTTTACAGTGAAGTCAATCACACACTGGGACAAACTGTTAAAGGAACAGAATATTCCTAATTTCTGACTTCTTCAAATCAAGGACAGATTCCTGACTGGAAACCATGCAGTTACACAGCTAGCACAGGTATAAAAGAATAACATCTAGTAACTTGTGATAGAAGTCCAAACAACTGACACAAAAATCCCAAATACAATGATGCTCAAACTTTTATATACCCATTCTTTAATGAGCTTACCTTGAATAAAACTTTCAAAGCTCCTTGTAATAGATCTTGCTGTAAAATTATGTATTCTAATTGGAAAGGATACTTCAGGAGAATGAAAGAAGACAGAAGAGTTCTATTTTCAAAGCCCCCAAAGAATCAGTTTAACCTTTGAACCCAACACCACCATGGAAAGAAAAACCCTTATGCAGGGAAAAAAAAAACCTTTAGGAAGCATCATATTCCCCATTCCCTTGCACTTGTTATAGACAGGTACAAGTCTAATGTTTAATATACAAAGGTTTAACTGAAAAGAGAATTGGAAAAAAGGTATGGACACTCACATAAATTTAATTAATATTACAATTTGTGATGTAATTTATGAAGAGTATTAAATATATTAATATATAAGTAAACAGCACATTTATATTTTCATTTACTTATTTTCTCTAAAGATATAATGGAATCACCAAAAATACAAGGTCACACTGAATCAAAGGACATAATCTGCTTGTTCAGAAAGTCATTATGGAAGAATGAGGAAAAGCAGCTGCTTTACAAGGCACCTTTCGAGCTCTCACAAACAAACTGGTAATGGAGAAAGCCAGGCCTTTCCGGCACGTTACAGGACCAGGGGCACCGGGGAAGCCGTGAAGCCTCACTGGCTGCCCACAAGACCAGCCTGATCAGTCCCAGTAACCTCCTGCCCTTGCCAAGGGACTGATGGAAAGAGCAGCTTCTCAGGAGGCTGCTGGCTTGGCAGTCACACTCCTTGGATGCAGTCACACAAGGTGCAGTGCCTGACAGTCACCCAGAGCACCCAGCAACACCCACTGCACTGTTCACTGCTGTCTGCTGGAACTACCAGGAGCATTATAATTATGGTGATAATCGCCAATTCTCTAAACATGAAGACAGTCTAAACCCAATGTCTATGTCAAGACTTCTGCCAGCTAAAGAGAAGCATAACTTTGGCACAGTAACCAGGAAGGAAGTTCTTGGAAATAACCTGTAACCACAGGCCAGACCCTTTAAAGACTTACAATACAAACAGACTAAACCCATGCTCTCAATATGTGCCTAAATGACAAACTCTGTGTTTTCCCCATACAGAATTCTCCCTCATATTCCCATGAGAGCAAGCAGTTTGACTTATAAAAACATAATTAGCTCACTACAGTAAACAAATTACATATATAATACAAAATATATTAGAACTCAGTGCAGTTCCCTTCTGTATCTTTATCATGATTGAGAAACCGGCTGCATTAGAATGTTCACTGCATCAACAACTGGTTATTGTAAACTTGCAGACTGCCAGAACCTCATAAAATAAGGTGATATGGAAAAGATGGAGGGAATCTCTAGGTTGTAACCAGTTCTTCCACACCAATATTTGGTTTCAGATTCTCTTTATTACATCCCATGTACTAGTGAATAATGAGGTTCTGTCTGTATTTACCATAAGCCCTGTGAAGATATTGTGTTTGTCATGAATCTATGAAAAGCCCTCTGAAGTTCTTCCTATGTTGGTCATCGTAAGAATATGGTATTTTCACCATAATTTTCCCAGGAGAATTCTAAAAATATAGGCACAAACAATGAATAAATGGGTGTGGTTTATTTTATGATTCTTGGGTTTTTATTATTTGTGAGAAAGAAGCAAGAATAAAGATGAGAGCGCACACACCTCCTTTCACAGACTCTCTGTGTAACTTCTGCCTCTGTCCCCAGATTTGAGTGTGACCTGGGGTGTCTCATCTAACTTGATGGTGCTGCAGTATCGTGAGCTGTAAGGAATAAACCATAGCTCTGTATCAATAACTGATGAGAGGATGTTATGTTTGATTGTTTGGCTTTCTGTTCTCTAAAGCAGTTTGTGCTTTAAAATGTTCACTGGATGTACCTCTAAAGGGAAACCAGCTGTGAGTTCAGGGAATCAGAACCTGTATGAGACAGACCTGAAAATGCCATTAATGTTACTTACGGAGTTTATAAACATTTTATCTGTAACACCTAAAGCTGTCACCTGAAAGGAAAGGCAGTTTTGCACATTCCTATAAAATTCTTTTATTTAAAGCCCTATATAATTAATTTAAAGTTCTAATTATATATGAACAAGGGCATTTATTTCAGTTTTATTGTAAAACAGTGGAAAATTAGGACAGCTTTTAATTTTGGTAATTAAAAAAAATTATTTCTGCAAATTAGTAATTTTGAGCATTCAAATATACATATATTTAATTTATGCAATAATTCCTCTTATTTCATAATTACTATGGAAATAGAAAGGGCTTTTCTTTGACAAAGGCTAGAATAACTGAAATAATACATACTACTTGCTCTAATTCTCTGCAAAGTTGAAGTGAAGCAACAGCTTTATATATTCCTCTATGCCTTTTTTAATAACTTTTTCTATTTCCAAGACAGCTTTCTTGCATTTTTTCCCAAAGCATTTCATGTAGTTTCAGTTAAGGAATTCCTTAAAACCCCTACACCTAACTTTAAATATACCAAATGTAATGAAAGCATATCAACTGCTTCAGTAGATAGAATTTATCTGTGAGCTCATCTCCTCTTAGGGCAGATTTAACTACTGCCTATGTCCTCATCAGTGCTCTATCCAAGCACCTCACCCTTCTGGTGTCACAATAACATGCCCTCAATGCATGAGAAACCAGCACTTGAACTAGTCAAGAAGAAAAAAAGAACTAGAGCAAAAAAAGAAGAAAAACTTATGTACACTGTGTTTACTGAAGAAGCACTTTAACTTATTTCAGATTTAAACTTCCTAGAAAGAGATGCATAGTCCAGATTTCATACTAGTTCTACACTGCCTCAATCAAACTGCTTTATCTTCAACCTTTTAAATCAGTTTTACATCAGCACAACTGAATAGAGTTCAATAGTTACTCCTAGTTACACCTAAAGAAGGAATTGAGGCCACCACATTGCTTCTCAAGACTCAAATACCATGTCCAAGAACCCAGTAAAAGTTCATACTTTCAACTCCACGCGTGTTTATGCAGATGCATGACACACACACTTTAAACAGTTATGCAAACAACAAGAACTAATGCCATTTCATCTGGGCTGAGTTTTTAACCCCTCAAAAGGCAAGGACATGTGGACTGTTTAATGCAGTCCCATCAGAGTACAGCATGATCTCGACTTATAAGAAATTTCAATTAGTTATTCTTTGCTTTCAGGTACTGTAGCCACTAGAGCAATTCCACTTTAATTCCATCTGACTTCAATTGTGTTCAAATTATAGTAAAAAGGAAGAAGACAACAAGCTGTAAATATGAAAAGAGACAGAAAATCATTGAGAATCATGCCTTTATGAATATTTGATGAAGGAAGGTTAGATCTACTGCTGGTAAATTACTAGAAATTATGTCCATCATGTGACTCTGTCAGCAAAGGTTAATACAAATAGGTTTGGATTTAGTTGAGATGACAAGGAGGATTAAAAAAGATTTGTCCTGTCCTTGCTGCAATTAGTTTTTCTCCTGTTATTATTGTAACGGAGTTTATTGTTAGGCTTATGGTAACAGAACTCCCGCTGAAGGAAATCATTTTGTTTTTCATAACACTGTGCCACTTTTGCAATAAATTTTTCATCTCTCCTAATCTACCTCTTTACTGCGCATTTGCTGAAGTAGAGATACAATCATTAACCCATTTCTTGCTGTGATAAGGCTCATTTTGGCAGATGGGAATTTTGGATGCTGTCCCATGGGCTGCACTCCTGCCCTTCTCCACTGTCGAGCAAGCGAGGAGGTGGTGATCAGGTGGGACATCACACAAGACCCTTTAGACAAACTAAGGATGATATCTGATCTTGGCTGCAGTAACAGCTCTGCTGAGCTCGTGGTGCTGGAGAATGGGAAACCTGGCAGCTGCTACTATACGTGCATGCACACAAAGAAAAAGGAAGAGGTCTTGAAAATCTCACTCCTCCTCTGACATTGCAACTGCTTCAAAACACAAGCTAAAGGACATTGAAAACTTGATCATATTTTCTATAGAAAGATTTTGTTCATAAAACAACTATCAAGCAACTATGCAAAAGAAATCAGAAGCTTAAGCAAAGTTAAGTTTCCTTCCAAGATGCATTGCAAATTACAGCTTACATTCAAATGTCACATTTGTTCCTGTTTGTTGTATTTAAATTGCTTTAAATACAAAATTTTGCTCTTCTGGAGGTGATAGTTTCTTTGTCCTCTTTTCAGTTGGAATATACACATTTAAGAACCTATGAGTAGCAGAAATTTAATTCAGCATTTTCTATGTCTGATAAAAATAAATCTTTTTGTGTAATTCTTCTGATAAAATCATAAATTAAAACTCTAGAAGTAGACAGTATGTTTGAAGGGGTACACCGAATTGCTAGAAAGTGTTAAAAGTGGCTGGTAAATGACTAATTGGAATTGGCATGTGCAGCACAATTGATGGCAAGCAGCCATCCTTCGGTGGTGTCCACTGAGAGTTCCATATACTTCTTCCACACTTAACACCACGTGAAAGAAGGGAATTTAACACATCAAGAAGCTTGCTGGATTATCAGAACATCTGATCAATACCATTGACAACAATTCTGTCTAAAAGCATTGGGGCAACCCTAAGTAAGATATGGAAAAGGCATTCAAGGCCTTTGCCAATCCATTCCCTTTGACCCGGTGTTCCCACCTCACACCCAGGAGGCAGCGAGGCTCCCTTCCCTGAGCTCTCCCACGTCAGTGCTTTCCAGCTGCCTGCTTTAATAAAATGCACCCTTCGCAGTAGCTTTGACCCAGCTAAAACCAAAACAAATAAAAACCTAAAAACCCCACTAGTGCCACTCTGAAGCATGAGAACAGGGATTCAGGTCACACAGATGACACCCTGCTGCAGCCACCCTTCTTCTCAGCTGCAGAGATTGGACTCGTGTAAATCTCAGCAACGTTCGCAGCATTATGGGACTCAGTGGGATACAAATGGCTTCTTCATGTACCAGGCTTGCTCAGAGAGATTTGAGTTACCTGTGGAGCAACTTTCCCACTCCCTGACATACACCTGGTGGTCCTGAAAGACATCATGACAAATATCCACTCGCCAGATTTAATGCTCTAAAAAGCACCCAGATTTTATTGCTCCAGTTGAAGTTAACTCTCAAAGACAGAAGACAGGGATGCATGTGTCTCGAAGTATCTCAGGTAGCATTAGGGAAATGAAGTGCAATGGAAAAAAACATTAAACTCATAGTATATGCAACATATCAAGTCAAACTGCTGTTCCCATGTACTGGTAATGGCCATCTATCTTTAAAAAAAAAAAGGGAGAAAGAAAAAAGAAAAAAAGAAGTGATCAGCCTGTTAGAAAGGAAACATCTCAAAGCAGAAATGTACTACACAGGAGTCACCAGATCAGTATATAAACTTTTAAATGTGCTGACTGCTACAAAAAAAGTCAGAAAGAAGAACAACAAAGAGAGTCACATCTATAAGCTAAAATATGCACATAACCCTGGGAAAAAGAATTACATGTCACAGGGCAGGGAAAATGATTTTCCTGTGTTATCACTGACTTAATTGTGTGTTTAGCCCTGACACCAGGCAGTCTGTGAGAATAATTCTTCTATGTACCTTTGTAAGGCAATCCATAGAGCACAGGATATAATCCACATTTCAGAAATGCATCAGTCACCAAATTCTATAACTTTTAAATAAAAATGTGAATATTACTTCATGATTGTCTAATTTGTCATTTTTCAAATGACTACCAAATGATTCCTCAGAGACACAGTTCTTTAACTTAAGACTATCTTTTTACAGTGATATCAAAGTAAAAATAAAACAACCTGAGGTCTTCAGCTTTAAAGACAACATAATGAGATCAGAGATTCTGCCTGCAAATAAATTAACTTATGGCTGATAAATCAAAGTAACCTTAAATAGTAGGCATCCTGCCAAGGACAGGATACTTTAACAAATGGGTAGGAAATAACAGGCACCTTTCAGGGGCTAGGGCACAGCAGCTTTGAGCAAGCTGCAAGCTGCATTCAAATTTGATCCCAGCAATGGATATGACCAAATAAGTAATATCTTGTATAATGTCCTTCATAAATTTCCCCCATCCATGTATTCTATAATGATGTAGATAATGGATTCAATTAATTGTTGATGAAAACAATGTTACTATAGAATAAAAATTTTGCATGTTGTTACAGAAAAAACCCAGAAAAAATAACAAAAAAACATCCGCTCAGTCCTATGAACCCTAAAGGTCCTCTGCTACACTCATAATTTGGTCAATTTTACATCAACAGTACGTTTTGTCTATTGCTGTAATTTATATTAAGTATCTTCAACTCAATTACTATTGCTCCCTGTTCTCTTTGTCTGGCATAAGATCAAGGTCCAAAATAAATGAACTTCCAGAAGACACTTTGCTCATCTTTCTGACCTTTTTTTGCTACTTCTGTGCTCTAAAGTGCTCCATTCCATGTTCATACAGCTCCTTTACAAGTCTCCCTCAGTTCCTTATTACGTTTTAGTACGTCAGCCACTCTCTGGTCCAGCTAAAAAATGTGCCTTAATATTTTATTCCACAGGGACTGCTGAATTTCCTTTGCCATCAGTGTTGAGACCTCAGACAGATTAAAGGACAGGGTTTTGTTTTCTATTTAATTAGCTTTGCCATTGTTCAGCTTGTTTTACCTTAGTTATTGAAACTAAAACTTCTCAGGAGATAAAAGTGAAAGGCAAACACCATTGTTCCTTGAATTGTACTTTACTTTCTTCTCCTTAAGTTGTTAGTAATTAGTGTTTGTAGGTACATAAACTACAGAGCAGTATTAGCTTTACAAACTGCAAGCTTGGCTGGGCTGGGCTGTAACAAGGACTAAGATGCAGTGGCAGAGATGCACTTCTATTTTCAGTTTACAACCCAACCAGGCATCCCTGCTAAACTGAGGGAACCATGGGAGAAAAGTTACATGCAAACATCCCTGTTTTGCAAGAGACAGAATCTACTATTTAGTAATAAAAAGAAAATATCATAGCATTAATCAAAAGACACATTCTGCTTGAGAACGAGCAAATTAAATATTGTATAAATTTAATGAAGATGTTAAATCTATACATGATAGTCTTTCCAAAGTAGGACGTTCAAATTAACTTGCATGATGGTGATGCTAATATGGAAAGGGAACAACACAAAACTAACAGAAACAAGACAGTTTAAAAAAAAAATCATCAAATGATAATAATACTGATTACTGCAAAAATCTAGCAGATTAACTGCAGTTCAGATTACTGTCTTCTAGGAAGATGGTGACATGTAGATTTTCCACAGTAACCAGCTGAACAGACAAGCTGCCACACCTCTTGTACTGATACATTACTACACTTGGTCATGCCATCTTTTGAAAGCTGATACTCCTTTTTCCCTTCAAAAAGAGAGCACAATTGAAGAAATAGTTTTTGACGGAAAATTCAGGATTAATATAAAATCAAGGCATTTAGGATCTTGTCAACCTCAATAAACTGTTCACAATCCCACTATGTTTTGTATACTCTGGTCCTGAGCAATTCACCACACACTCACTGTCAGACATGGGTCTCAACAGAACTACTGATTCTCTCACGCACAGCCTGCAGAAGTAGGCCTGGAATGTTTAGTAATTTGTGGAATGAAACATATGTAATATAGACATGAGTGTACACGTAGAACTATTTGGGGCTTTTACAGAACAGAAGCTCTAGTTGCTGTCTGAAACCTGTAAAATTATCCATCACAAATGAAACTGCTAAAAAGTTGTAGGTGTTTAGGAATGGATTTTCCTGAAATCAAATTAAATCATTTCAACATGGCCAGGCGAGGACAGTAACTTCACTTGTCTGAAGGAATGGACAATGTGTTATTTGACAAGTCAGCTGGCTTCACCAGTGGCTGTCAGAAGAACTCAAGAGGGGTTATATTCAGCTCTCAAAATTGCTCATGTGTGGCTTTGTATTTGATAGTTGAAGAAGAAACCAGGCAACCATACATTGCTTTAAACGTGCCTTCTTTAAACCTAATGCTGGGCACACAAATCTCATACAGCTTGTAATACTATGACATGCTGACAGTGAGCTTTTTCTCATCAATCTTATATTAGCTTCAGTGCTTCATTTCCTGTGTAAATGGATACTGTGCACTTTTTAAAGTGCATACACTACACGCCCCATCCTATGAAAAGTAGTGACTCAGTTGCATTTCACCTGTGAAGAACCTAAGACACTAAACAACCAAATGTTTTGTGCTTGTGACCAAAGGCAGGATTTCACTGACAGACACCTACAACCAACCACTGTGAGATAAAAAAGGTCATCCCAGGTTGAATGGACACCCAGAAAGGCAAAACAAAAATTACTCTGAAAACTCAGGGTCCAGAGCAAAGAGGTTAATGGTTTGCATTCCACCTGCATGACAAAAACCAACAAAGCACCACAGAGGTTCATGCAAGGAAACGTTGGAGCCAGGCTCTTCAGAGGAAGATAAGGGGTAACAGATCGAAACTGAAACGAGAGAAATTCTAACTGGGTATAAGAAAAATCTTTCTTCCCATGAAGATAGCCAAGTAGTAGAACAGTTGCCCAAAGAACTTGCACCATCTCCATCTTTGGATGTTTTGAAACTCTGACTGGTTAAAGCCTGGAGCAATCTGATCTGACCTCATTGATAATAATGCTTTGAGCAAGAGGTTGGTCTATACAACTCCTGAAATCCCTTTCAATTTCACTTATTCTATAAACCTGTGAACTAAAGTTTTTGACCTCTTTTCATTAAAGATATTTTAAATGCAGATTGTCTCTTTTCAGAGATGTAATCTGTTTCCATAATAATATGCAACTGAAACATTCTTATGTTGAAGGTAAAAATGTTGACTTACTTCCAGTTTCCCAAAGCAGGATAGGCAAGAAAGAAAGAAAAACCCCAAACCTTTATTGACATAAACCAACACAGAGTGGCTTAAGTTTTCCCAAGTATTAACATTATAATTAAGGAACAAGAGGTTTTGTTCCAACTTTGGGTTTCTCACAACATCCTGCCTCAACAGGATCTCTTGGAATTTGCGACTACTTTAAGCACGAATTGTTCTTCCAAAGAGATGTTGACTTTTGTGGTCTATTAAACAAGCAATACAAAATTGTACAGTGACGCAAGTGCTTCAGGCTAAGCTGTACATAGAACAGCTCCTTTCCCCTGGGGACTCTGCAGAAGTATAGACAAGATTAAAACTTAACTTCAATGTTTCAGCAATAAGTGGTCAGGAAACAAAAGTAATTCATACAAGTTTGCTCATTGTTTCATTTACAGGTGAGAAGTTATTTGCCTACCTACGGAGAGACGGAGTAATTGCCGGGGAAAAACAGAAACAGTCCAGTTTTTGGAGTGCATGAAAATCAACACGCAGTTATACACCTCTGGATCCTTCTTCCAAAGCATCTCCCATTTACAGAAGGTTGCTAGGGTAGCCCTGGCCAAAGATTCTGAAAATCTACATTTCTGTCTGCAGGAGAAAAGGGACAGAACCACCCAAGTGCACCAGCAATCACAGCAAGGATTAGTTTAGCCTGCTACAGCCCCCAAGAAATCCTAATGGACATATATCTGGGCTCAGATGGAGGGAAAAGAAGGGAAGTTAGAAAGAAGTGTTCGCAACACAGTGTTTTACAGAGCAGTAATTCCACTGAGGCTTTTGTTTATTTACTTTTAGATTGTGTTGTTGTGCACGTTTTTCCTCATTGGTGTGGAATGACCTACCAAACTCTCTGCTGGAATGGCAAGTTCACCAATAGTATAAGCAAATACAAGCAAGTAACAAGAACCTACCCACAGCAGTGAAAATTCTGACTGTCTTATCTGCAGAAAAGTTTTCTGTCATGTTTTGGCAAACATGCTAGATACAAGGATGCTCACAGTTTGCATTTGAACTGTACAGGTTCTATAGGAAATCAATGAATGGCTGAATATGAAGTATTTATTTTAGGATAGTTCTATTCTGTAGTATTCTATGTGAAAATTAACCTGGAAATTGCTAATATCCTGACAGCAACAAAGGGCTCAGAATAGGATGATGTCCCAAGTTCTTAGACACGTTTGCCCAACTATGTTTATTACCAGTGGTCCCCACCTGTTGAGAAAGCTGTCTTGTATGTGTAGAGTGGACATAGTTAACAAGAAAGATTCATGAGGCTTTAATTTACTTCTTCCAAATATCTTTCCGTTTGCAATGCCTCATATTAATGTATACAGTCTTATTCTGCTGTTCTCATTCAGACAAGACAACCATTCACTTTGATAGCGTGTTCAGTATTATATAGGAAGCATGTTCAGAATTCATTTATGTTAAATGGTAAACAGCAATTTTGGGGAGAAATCCAGCAAGATTAATCCTAGATATTTTCTTTCCCCAAAATGCTGGATTATCTTTGCATTTTAATGTAGACATTACTTCAAAGTGTTCTTTTCTTCCTATTCAAAGTACTCCAGTCACTTGTGCCAGTTTCAGCAATTATAAGTGCTATTTCTTCTAAAATACTCTATTTTAATTGATGTTACATAAAGAAACATGAGTTCAGATTTCTATTACATGAATGCAGTTAAGTTCTCTCTCCAGAAAAGACCAAGACGCTCTGTTTTGTGAAATACCTTTGTATACTCCAGCCAGCAAAGCTGTAAACTGCTAAAGACATTATACACCAAAATTTCTACTTTTAAAATAAGTCCTTTCCCCTGGAAGCTCATGCTCAGTTTGACAATTCCTGAAATGTTATTTGGAGATTATAATTATTCAGTTGATCTCCACCTATGTTTCAGTAATCAAAACAGTAGCATTGAGTTTTCGACAACTGCAGTATAATATTAAACGTGTGTTGAAGTTAAATCTTGTAGGATTCAAAAGGGGAAAAAATACTTTCTTTCTAAGTCTTTGACAATTAAAAGTTTTTCTACAGAACAAAAATAACTCTGCTTATAATGTAACTTCCATGTTCCAGCTTCTATTTCTCCCAGCTCAAAGCACTTTATAACATTGGTCCAAATAGTTCATGCTTTATGCTTGGAAGCACTTTCATTAACTATTTATGTAGGTACAGAAAGCAAGATTTGGTCCATGATAAATAATAAATCTTCAATAGATTTAGCTGGGATCTTTTCAATGAAACATGTTTTCCCCAGAAAATCCTAACTTCTTGAAATCATAAAAGTTGATGGAAGGGATTGGTTTCAATTTATTAAATGTTTCAAAGATATTTTGGAAAGACATATCCAATTGTATAAAAATCTCATTTTAACATATTCAAAACAAGTAACTTACATTTAGCTAAATATATCCAAAAGATCTCTCAAAAGTCATACATATTTTTGGAACACAAAATACTTTCACTAACCTGTGCTAAAGTGTTTTCTGAATTGAAGATTATGGTAAATTTTTAAGAATTTGACTTTATGTCCTTATAGAAACTGTCTCAAATGCTGACATTTCCCTCAGGACTTACAACTGCCCTTTATATACTTTATATCACTATTTGTTACTACTATTTACATTTTCCTGCAGAGATATAAATGAATTACTTAAGATTACAAAGTAATTGGATTTTAGAAGAGTGAGAAACAAGACCATTCTGTTTTCCAGAGAAACGCTGAAACTGTTCTTTAGTAGTATGTGAACATAAACTACTAAAGCCTAATTCACAATCCAAAGGTGGGATCCCATTTCCCTAAGCATTCCTGAGCTGGCCAGGACACCCCTCACAGTTTATCCAACAGTGCCCAGTACAAAGTGTGTCTCTGATCTGGCAAGTTAAACTGAGCCCTCAGCAAGGCGATGGACACAGCGCAGTTGTGCTTCACAAAACCTCCGGCAGCCCATTCAAAGCCGTCAAATCCACGAGTACCCAAGGTGAATTTACTGCAGTTTGCAAACAGTGGGTCTGATCAGCCCACCCAGGGATGAAATAAGAAGGGCCACGTGGAGCTTCTCTCCCATCATTTCAATTATTGGTGAGAACTGGACAGAGCCCATTCTGGCTGAGCGCTCTCTAATCACAGTAAGTGCTCAGGACCTGAGAAAAGGAGCAGACTGCAGCTAAGCAAAAATCCAAGCCAAACATGGCACAGAAAGAACATCACAGCTGCCAAGCCCACGCAGTTCAGCAAGGCCTATCAAAGAAAGCAACAAGTCCCAGCCTGCCCCACGTCCCCAGGCTGCTGCCTGAGTCCTTTAACCTCCCATGGGCCTGTCAGGCAAATATTTGTGTTCCTCCTGATACCAAAGACAAAATTCAGTTCTAGATCTGCTCTGGCACAAAGCCTCCTAGGATATTACCAGCCACAACAGCAACCCCAAAGTGAAGCAGTCATTTGGGTTAAATAAACAGAAAAAATTAATTATTCTGGACCAGAAGGGAAACAAAGACAACTCCTGTAACAAGGCAGTCCTTTCTACCCCATCTTGCACAATTCCAAAACCTGACTAGCAACTTCTCATATATGTTACATATTACATATCTAAATCATAAATATTACATTTATTTATGATAGCAAACAGAACCTATTATTTGCACATAAATGGATTCTGAAAAAAAAGGAAGAAAAAAGGCTGTAGGACATTTTCTCAGAGATGACTTAAAGAACAAGAAAGTAAAGAACTTGTACTTTGTGATTTAATTTTAGTATTTATGCAGTTACAAATAACCTGAGGCACTAAAAATTGCCATGCTAAGGTATCAAAAAGGCTGAGTCAGGACCAACTGCTGCCATCAAAGACCCTGAAAAGTAATCAGAACAGAGTCATCTGTCTGCTGGATGTTGTTTTGGTGCTAGCTCATTTAATAGGGTGCAGGGAACCCAACAAAATCAGTGACTCTGCCAAGGTAAAGCTGAGGGTTTGGCTTAAATTAACAAAGCATGCCAGCAGATATATAAACTTAACTAAACACAAAAGTCTCAATTGAGCTAGAATTTTAAAACAGCTCAAGTGGAGGAGTTTTCATTTTATATAAAAAAGGGAGGAAAGAGTAGTGATTTTGTCATGGTGGGAGTTTCTGAGCCCCTCCTTCACAATGGCAGCAAAGAACCCGCTGGCATTCGCCACGAGACCACCCACAGTACCTACAGTATATTGCAAATGTCAAGAGTGAGCTGCATGTGAAAATAAAGAATACATGCCCTATTTCCTATGGAACACCTCAATATGGCATGCATAATGTCTTGAAATTTTCCACTGAATCACTGGCTGTTACCCTGGTCCAATCTGGATTGTCACTCAAATGTCAGGACAGAAAGAGAAAATGCTGGGCTGGTTTTTCTTCCCTTGCTTCAGACTTACCAATAATTTTACTGTCAGTCACCACCTTTTTCTTGCCACTAATGGTATCCCCTAAAAATCTGAGAGGTGGCATGAGCAATTCTGAGAGCAGCACTCAGCCCACCTCAGGGTGGGCAAGCAGCCGAGGACATTACACTTGTGTGACCTTGTGGCAGCTGGCCCCCGCCGGTCGGAGTTGTCGGATTCCTACACAGAAACTCATTTCTGGAATTGTAAAATAAGGTACTACATGCCACACTGCTATCACAGTGGTGTAAGGAAAGGAGTGTTCTCTAATAAAAAAAAAAAAAAAAAAAAAAACAAAGAGATGACAAACAAGGGCACACGTGGCTGCACAAATGTAGCCAGGTAATGCAATTCTTGAGCAGTCAGACTATTGCTACTGAATCATTTTCCTGAGAAAAATCTTCAGAGAGGCAGTGGTGGGATGCTTTTATCACATATATTAATAGTAGGTTATGCAGAAAACTCCACAAGGTGAAGCTGCAAGGCACAAATATGACACCATGTTATAAAAAAATTCTGGTTTACATTATTTTCCAGTACAGAAAAAACCCAACTACAAACCGTGAAAATGAGATATGCAGGTCATCTGTGTTAATTTGCTGCTCTGACTCAAACCTCTAGATTTTAACATAGAAATGCAAAGCACAACTTTCCAACATACCCTGGTAAGCAGCTGCTTTATGAATAACTGGAAGAAAACCTTTATGCTTGGTCACACCACCAGCAGGAGACAACTGGCTTTTCTCATGTAATACAGGGAGTTGCAGCCAGTACTTCATTAAAACACAAGACACTTTGGCAGACATGGAAGCTGAACATTGCTTACTGTTCACATCTGTGGGTAAATGACAGCAGGCTGAAACTGTTGCCTTCCACTAAAGAGCAAGTACATGATCCAGTGCAGTTAATCAATAAGATAATGGAATGAATCAATAGCAAAGATTTTTAGGAGGTCTTAATTAAACAAACACTTGCAGATACAAATGATGTCTTCAATCTATTGATGGTGCCAGGGTGAAGGGTTAAACACGAACAAAACCATCAACTTTATTTTACCAGCATCTATTTCTCTAAACTACCACACAGCATTTTGGCCTCTGCATTGGCCCATCACTGCTTTCCTATTCATTTTTACCACCACATTACACAGGCAAATTAGCACATAATAAAGAAAAAGAAACAAATGAAAAAAACCCCTGAACTCTACAAGATGTGATGACATAGTAGATAATTGAGTGCTATTTCTTCTCTTTGAAAGGTGTGACTTCCTAGCCAGAAGTCCTAATAAAGCCACTTTCCAGCTGCAAGGTGTACAATTAGAATAATGAAAGAATACCTAAATTGATAGACCCATTAATGCAGGAGATCTCCATGGGCCTCCTGCACAAACATGATAAGTCAATATTTTTGATTCTCCCAATGGTTCTGTGCCAGGCACTGTTTTAAAGAGACATCAATCTATGATGTCAGCATTTATCTAATGAACCTTCAAAAATCAATGTCAAGATGGCCTGCTACATGTCTGCACCCAATTTGTCCATTCCCCAAGGGACACTAGGTAAAACAAAAGCATTGTGTCGTGTTCTGCTGTAAGGGAATCATGGGGGAGGGTGTGTTTCTTTTTAACAGATTTCTTGGATGAAATCAAGTACAAATGAGGCAAACATTGTATCTGAGAACCATTTATTGATAAGGAAGAGTATGTGTCCCTACTCTTCCTTATCAATAGAGAAAATTAAGCAGAGAGGGGGGAAGAGAGACAAAGAGAGAAAAAGAAAGACAGGGACAGAGCCACAAGAATCCCGGGATGCACCATCAGCTTCCAACCAGCAGGTAGAGGTTAGGTTCTACAAGCTGTGACAGCACAATTTCTTCCCTGCCTAAGTCACTGAAAGGGCGTGTGCTCAGGTTCACAGTATGCTCCTTTGAGCTTGGTTTCTCACACATTTTGTCCAACATTCTAACACCACCTTCTCTAACTTCTCCATGAGGAGACCATCCATTAGTTTTTTTGGGATTCCCTTCTGCCAACCTTGTGACCAAACCGACTGTCTTGTGAGTGGGCAGTCCCACACACCATGGTTGGAACAAGGGGAATCCTGGGTCGCATCCTCAGACTAAATCAGGTGGTGAAGATCAGAAAGATGTAGGAGCAGCAATGTTGAGGTGCTGATGGGATTGCTGTTCCATGCCTCTTCCAGCCTCACCATTCCTGGAGCTGCAGGCTCCTTCACTCTCTAAACCATAAGCCTAACACTCAGGGCAGCTTGTCACCCCAGCTGAGATCCCCATCACAGCAGGTGGCCCACATTCCAACAGTGCAGTGTCAGGAATGTTATTGCACCCTGCCCTGATGCCCTTGCAGTGCCTCTCAGCACGTGGTGTACAGCTCCTCTAGTAAATTTCTACCTGCTGTCAGAAAATGGATTCTTAACCCACAGTTTGAGAAATAAAATCACACAATGGTGAGGCATAAATAAAAATTAAATTGGTTCCTCACACATTGTAAGAGCAGTGAAAACTGCCTGTGACCACCCTACCTGGTCGTGACAATGGTAACGGAAGGAGGGAAACTTGACCTGGCTGTAGACACCAAGAATAGGTTTCCAAAGACAATAGCTATTCCCAACCCTGCTATATTATGTATATAAAAACAATAGGTATTCCAAAGAGAAAAGGAAATTACGTGGCTTAACTTAAGGCCCTCTAAAATTGCCTTTGTCAGGCTTGCAGTACAATGACAAGCAGGTGACTGTATTTTGAATTACTATAATCAGGATTCTTAAGGATAACAAGATTGCCTTAGCCATTAATTTAATTCTCATCCTTGTTGCCAGTAGTACATTCCTTGGCAGAGTTCTTGTTTACACCTGAGAGCCAGGGTGTTCAATCCCGTGCACAGCTACTAGCCAGGAGTGCCATTTAGCTCTGCTGAAGCAGTTCTCTTGGCTATTTTCTTGTTAGTGTTTAGACTCAACTTATGCTCACTATTCTGTCCACAAAATTCCCTGAAACTGATATTTTGACACTGTATCAGACAGAAAGTGGAGGTCTAAGTTAGCTTCTCCCTCTCTCCTGTTTGAATAATAAACTGGTCTCTAGTTGCTCTGAGGTAGGGCTGCCTCCAGCTTGTAACTGGAGGTGACAGGTACTCTCTAGCAGATGGGCTGTCTTGTAATCTTTTTCTTTATTCACAGCAACTCTGTCTCTTCCTCCTGTTCAGAGTATTTACTCTTGTTGGTAGCATGTAAACAGTTAGCTATGCCTTAGACAGTTCAAAGATGTGCTGTGTGGGTGAATTAGTTGTTGCAGGATGCCTGTCTGGCTTCACACACGCACTTCCTTCAAACACTGCCATTTTCAGATTTCTCCCCAATTAACTGACGATGACGGAGCCCAGTCCTGAGCTCCTTGCCCAGAGGAAACCTCCCTTGAATTCAGGAAAAGCTCTCAAGAAGCAGAAAGCTGAGAATCAATCTGAAGATGCCACAATTTCTCTACCCTAAAATGTTGCATTCCCAATATTTAGTACACTTGCAAAACATTTACATCCTTATCTAAATACAAAGCATGTAATTTAATTTCTTTCATAACACTTGTGTTTCTCGATGAGTTGGAATGAATTCAGGGGTTTTTTACATATAAAAATGACACAGAATTTTTTCTTAAATACATGTATTCTAAGCAACTAGGGCAGCACTGACAAACGGGACAGCTTCTGCAAACTACTGATGTCTCATGACATGTTCACTAATACTTCATAATGGCTTTTTTCCTTGCCTGTCTGCTGTAGAAGAACTGCTGATTTGTCTTTACTCACAGATAACACAGTGGGGCCAAGTTTTCTATTTGGTGCAATCACATGAGGACTGCATTTGATTGCTGATATCTTGGCAATTGGGTTTTATATTCTAATACCAAAAATGTTCAACTCATCTTTTGGGAAAACTAATTCCCTGTGTAATAAAGTTTCCCTCCACATAAACGTACACTCTTACATGTTTATGAAATTCTCCTTTTCAATTTTTTCTTAATGCAAGTGAAATTTTCAAATCTGCCTGAACACTTTTGGTACCAACCCTCATGAACCTTCCTAGGGATGCTGTTTTTAACTGCATTTAATGTACTACCCTTCTTTTATTAAAATGCAACTCAGTTTTCAAAAACAAGTATGCAAATTAATTTAAAAAGCTACTATTCAAAGCCCTTCTTCAAAGGGATGCTCTGTAGATACCTAAAGTTATACCAGCACGGGAACACAGCACTTGCAGTGCAAAATACACCACCAGTTAAATGAGTAATAAATCAGGAGCCACCTCATCCATAAGGGGCATAAGAGAGGAAATTTTCCTGTATAGCACCTACTTTTACTCTGATTTTTTTAGAAGGTCATGTCAAGTTTCCAAATTTTATCTAAACTTGTAGTTCTGGTCCACTGTTGTTGACTAAGAAATAAAAATGTAGTAGATGAGAGTCAACAGACATGTTACGCATGTTTTACTGGTTAACTTTCTTAGGTGATATCATAAGCTTCTACTTCATCCTTGGGTATTTCCTAATGAAATTATTTTAATTTATATTCGGGGTTTTCATTCCCTGGGGGATGCCTCCATGGCACTTTGGCAGGTCAACTTACTAATAAAGACTTTTGTGGAAAGATGGAGTGGGACATGAGCATAAGTCAAGTGAAATCACACATTCTTTAAAGAAACTCTTGCAGAAGGCATTGCACTCTACGCTCATCCAGAGTAATTGTTGAAATTAAGATTTGCACAAAAGTCCTCAATTTAGGATATGGAGGCAACAAAATAACTCACTCTTCAATGGCCCTGTGAACCCATGCCTGAGCAATAACGTATATGTACAAAACCAGATCAGTATTGACAGTACCTCATCCCTAGTATTATGCTACAATGAGTATTCTAGCATAATAGCTCATTAATAGCTCAGAATTCTTTAGGAAGTAGTAAGATTCACCTTCACAATCTATCAAGAACTGACTGGTCTCCATCTTTCTTGAGAGATGTTTGAAAAGCAAATCAAGACTTAAAACACGATGCTGTTGCCATTTTAAGACGTGTGATTTACACTGTTGTTGAAAAGGCTGAACTAAAGCTGTAGCCAGACTCAGCATGTGTGCCATGGTCTCCGGAAGCATGTTATAAATGCAATCTAAAATCAATAGCCAGAAACAATTACAGCATCTGAATACCATTTGGGTGAAATAAGCTGATGCTGGTGAAGCAACCAGCAAATGTATGTCAATACCTGCAACAAAGTATTCCACAGCGTTTGCACAAAGAGGGGTTGAGTAAATATCAATAAAGCAACTCCTACTACAAACAGTAAAAATGATAAAATCAATATTATAAAATAAAAAAGTTAGCACACAGATGAACACTGAGATGTAGACAGTGCTGTGCTAGGAGTGTTGCTAAGTTCCTGGATCTCAGTAAAGAAACAGATAATGGCTGCATTTGTCCAGTGCTCTGATTAATCAAGAAATCAAAGTATTCAACAAATGGTGTGCAAATGTTAGACCATAGACATTCACATGAAAATGTATTGATGTCCTACAGCAGGAGGAATCACATATTTACTGCACCTGCTAGCCGTGTGCACTGTCAAGAATCCATCTAACTAGCCCACAACATGCCAGCTCTGTCTGCTTAATGGGAAGACCCTGAAGGACTTCACATTTGTCCACAGAAAAGGCTTGAGTAAGAAAAAATAACCCATTATTGCAAAAAATTTATATAAAAGCATCAAATCTCAGTAAATTCTTTAAAGACCCAGCAAGTAAAAGGGTAAAACTGTGAGTGACAGCTCATCTGCAATATGCTGTCTGTAGTTCTGACCTGCATTTAAAACAGGGCTGCTTAGCCTTTAGAGCACCTAAAGTTGGCTCTGTTGTTTGCATTTCATAGAAACTACTTTTGAAAGTAAACAAGAACCGTTAGTGAATTATTTAGCATACAAATAAACCAGCAAAGAAGCCTAAGTAGGCCAATATGAACTAACTGGATTGAAATATTCATCTGTAAATAACTTTTCAATCTGCTGCTTTCACGTACAAATACTACATGGAACATTAGACACAACTAGCTTCTAGGGATATTTAGGCTCACTGGAGAGCAATTTTTATGTCTACTGGCATCTGTGGGTAGTGATATGGACTGACTGTTAATATAACCAACATAAAATTTATGTGAACACTCACTGCAATAGCAACACACTGTCAGACAGCTGGCGGCTGATGCGTAGCACATGCGGATTTTATATGCACTGTGTAAACTAACCTTTGCAAAAAAGATTTAGCAGGTTTATTAGTTTAGGAAATCGCTATAATTAAGGATAATTCATAATGGCCGCTTATCCATTCTACAGCAATAGCTGCTTTAATTTAGACTCTGTTTCTTTGAGCCATAAATAAGTGTGCTGATATCTTCTGCACAGATGTGGCATTCAACCTGTTCAAGTTGGTTGAGTTCTGTTTGTGTTCTAATGCAAAAAAAATAGTAGATAAGCCCATAAAAGGCACTTTGCTTGAAATAAATTAGCAAAAAATGCAGCTTGAAAATTCTGAAACTCTACTAGTAGCTCCTTTCAGGGAGCAGAGGGTAGAACTCAGAAATTTTCCACAAAAAAGGAGTGAACTACATGGTCAGAGATCTGACCTGAGATAGAATACCAGATTTGCATAATTAATCATTGGAAAAAGAGATATGTCTGTGACCTACGTGTATTATTTACAATCTATTCAGTTTGTAATAGAGGGTTTGACCTCTGTGAGTCCTTCACGTAACACTGTGACTTTCCTGCTGCTGTGCACAACTCCAGCCTTCTCTGCAGTGGAACACGCGTGGTGTCTCCTTACTTCAATTCCTGTCAAAAATTCCTGCAGAACAATTCCTTGTGTCCACACTGCTTATGCAGTGTACAGCACTTTTCCTGCCTTGTCAGCCACCCCAAGTCCTACCGCCTGGGAATCACGTGGGTCTCTCTGACCAAACGTCTGCAAATCCAGCTTTCCTTCCATTCCCTTCCCTTGGACATGGGCATTCTTAGTAGAAACATTTCACAGGTGACTACGTTACTTATCAGGAACTATTACCACAAAGGCCTATAGTAACCAACACATCAAATCCGCTCATTTTACAAAAAAAAAATATAAAAATCTGCTACACTTGTCACTTGTGACCCCATTGGTACCTTCTGTAGATAATGACTATAGACCCACCCAACTAAAAAATTATGATTTGAGGTGTCTTTCAGAAAATGCTTAATGAGGTGGTTAATAAAGCAGCTTGAAATATCAAATGATCACCAAGTCTAGAAACAGATACAATCCAGATTCTCCTGATTCCAATTTATGCTTCTTCCCTTCTGGAAGAACTCTAGATTAGCATGGACAGTACAAAATTTGGATGCTGAGCTTTGCAGAAGATAACTAAGTACAAGGCATTATTTCCTTGTGTATAGAGGCAAAAATCTGGAGTGTTATGGAACACTATCAAGCCTTTTAAGTCTTCTGCCACAAAATTATCAACACATTGCCTTTCCAGGGAGGGTGCAACCTACATTTTTTTCCATTTAGGTTTTATGGTAACCTCGAAAGTGACATTAAATGACATAAAATCGCATAGTGTCATGGCAGTCAGGAGAGCACAGTAAACGTCCCCTAGCTGGGATCAAGTCAGTCAAAGATAAGATGCTTATCCTGGATTGTTCTGTTTTCCCATCAACCCAACTTACACTGCGCCTGAAGAAAGTGTACCAGCCAAAGCACTGGGCCTATGAGTGTGGCATGGAGCTTTGCGTATACATTTTTTTAAAAGAAGAAAATACAAAAGTAGAAGTAGCCTGCTTGCAATCACCAAGAAAATGCAGAATAATCACAGTTAACAAAGGGAGATGTAGCAATCACCATACACACTGAATTTCAGGTTAGGTAAGCCTATCATTTTCAATCTCTTAATGACAAATTACCACATCATTCTACTCATTTCCAGTCCAGTCTGAAGAGGAATTCATTGTGAGATTCAGACTTCAGCAATAAAAAGATCTTGGCTAAGCAGTAAGTTTCCAATCCGTTGAATTACTACATTCAATTTTTTCAATACTGTATGGAATACAGTATAAAAAAAGCCTTCCAATACCCTTTGCAAATTGATGAGGTAGCAAAGCACAACTACTGCTTTAACACCATTCAAACCATAAACACTGCAGTAATTATGCACCTTCTGGGCAGAGGTACTACTAAAAGAGAAGGACAATGTGAAACTTTTTTTTAAGGCATTCCTAAGCAGTGACAGGAAACGACTGTATTTTCCTTACCCAAATCAGAGCCAAAATTGGAATGGAAATGGGAGAGATGAGCTCCAAAGTTAGAAGTTTTGCTGTCAATGCAAGACACCTCTTGGCAGTATTCTCTTGCTCTCTGGGTTCTGACTAACACGTTTCGAATGAGATAAAAGCACCTGCATTAGCATTCACTTCAACCAACACGAGCAATTGACTGTACAAGGGAATTGCTTTGCCAATGGCATACTGCACATAGGCTGAGTGAAACCGCAAATCTCGTGCCAGAGGAAATTTTGAAATTTCCATTGCTTTTTTATATATTGCATTTATTTTATCAAATAACGGCCAAATAATTCCAAATTGCAAAACTCACTCTGATTCATAGAACTGAGCTGAGACACCTGGTTTTTAGTCAGCAGAACATTGGGCTATTTTCTTTGTGGTGATGTTCAGCTTGATGGGACTTGTGGCAGGTAAGCCTGAGGTTCACGTTCACACTGAAGCTGACATCCCTTGTGGAATGAGTTGACATCTCCCATAATTTATTCAGCAGTCATTTAACTCCTACAAGCCATTACACAGCTTTATCCTATAAAGTCCAAAATACACCAACAATGCAGCATCTTTGCAAAGAAGCTGAACAAACTGAACAAAATGGGAGTTTGATCTATCTTTCTAGAAAGTGATTTCAAGTGCCACAAATTTTTTTTGAATAATCAAAAACCTGAACTTTAGATCAAACTCATACAAAATTAAACAGATTTGGTTTTAATAAAAGAGACATTTATCATGGGAAGCTTTAGCTTTGTAAAAATTGCACTTTTTGGTGAGGAAGTATTTGACCTTAATTTTGATCAGCTCAAATAATTGTAATTAGGCAAAAATATGGTAAAATGGGAAGTTAGGTACTGCTATGCTAATTCTTACCACAAAAATTTCAGAGTATTTGCTGCATCTTTATTAAATAATTCCTATACTTGAATAACACACGAGTCTTGATTTCTTTAAAAAAGCTTTACTGTTCAAGATTGCAGTGGAAATACAAACCCTACCTGCTCAAAAACAGAAACTGAAACACATCCGAAATGGTCTTAAAGAAGCTGAAAATGTGTATTTGGGGGTTGGGCTGGGCCTGAACAGGGAGGATGACAACATCTCACCAACAGCTGTGAGATAAACTAACATCTGTTTAACTCAAATTTATAAATTCCTTTTTCTCCTGAGACATTTCTTACAATAAAACTGTTCCCTAGGTACTTCAAATTGCTGTAACAACTAGAAAAAGTCAGAAAAAAATCCTTACTCTGGGCTAAAGTGACTACACATGATTCTTAACAAAGGCAAAACTTGTTATAGCCTCGGACAAGAAGGAAGCACTTAAAGAAAAGGAACCACTTGTCCAGGCTGGTAGTGCACAAGAGAAGACCTGCAAGCAATGGAAGGCTTGTCTGAATAGGTACTCTGCCACAAGGGGTGGGCAAAAGAAAAGGAATGAACAAAACGAACAGAAAAGGATAAATCGGGGCAGGAATATAATGGGGAAGATCCAGCGGGGTACAGATATTTTGACTTAAGTCTAAAAAGCATTCTGTGATGAGGAACTTGAGATGGGGCAGGGGGCAAGGGAGAAAATAGGTTTTCAAATCTGTTTATTAGGGTTTACTATTTTGGTTTATTAGCTTTATTTCATTTGTGCTTCAAATAAAACATAGCAATGGAGAAGCCAGCTAGGTATTCGCTAAATAGTTTGAAAGTGCTCATAATGCCAACCAGTGCATCATACTGCACAAAAGCTCATTATGGGACTTGTCATTACTGGAACTCATTCCCGAGCTAAACCAAACTCTCATTCTCCAGGATCTCCAGAGGAGGGCATTATCAAGAGAACAAAATGCTCACGCCAGAGCAGCTCAAGCAAAGGGTGACTGGAAGAAAGTCAGCACAGATCATGTGCGGAGGAGACCAAATGCAACACGTCCCACCTTGCACAAACCATCCAGCAGTCTGTGCCCAACACTCTGCCAAAGAGGCAAAGAATAAAAAAGAAGCTGGTAGTGCATGAAATAAATAGTTTAGTGAGACGTGCATTGGATGTGTGGAAGTGCTCAGCAAGGAGGCTGGGACTGGCACTCGGGGCTCAGCACCAGGCCTATCACACCCTGCTGAGCTCCACTCGGCACCGCACGGCACTGCCGGGAGCAGGCACTGCCTCAGAGCTCTGAGACCCTGCTCCAAAGCTGTCAGCATGGAAACGAACTGAGGACACAACAAGGAACTTCCAGACTGGAAGAAAAAAAGAAAATACATGGAAAAAAAATAATTCTGAGCATGTGGGATGTAAGGAAATGTCTGGTTGACAGATTTTTTTAGTCCCTCTTCCAGGGATCAAAATCACTTCAGAGACTGCCTACAAAGGAAAGTTCCTTAAAAGTGAAAGCCAGTGGGCAGACTGGGAAGAAAAGGAGAAAAGCAGAGATTATAAAGTAAACAAAATAGAAACTCAAGCACATAATCTGTCTTTGGTTGTAACTCACTTCTTTCCTGAGAAATAAACTTCAAATTATCAAACATGAATAATGAAACAGAAGTCATGAAAGAGTGATGGAATTCATAAGTGGTCTTCAAACTTAGATTACATCCCTTTGTCTTAAACAAACAAACCAAAAAAGCATTAAAACTATCATTAGGTTCCTATAAAATATTTTTAAACTGCAAATCGCTGGGGTTTTTTTACAAAAAGAAATGCATTTGCAGTAGGAATTAATGCAGTTTTGAATATAACAAACAGCAAACAGTTTGCCATTGATTTTTAGCACTTATGGTTGACTGCAGCAGCTAAAGTACAGTATTTTTAAAGTGGAATGCATTTCTTAAGTCACAAGTTTCTTCACTGGATTTGCAGATGGGGACCTCTATTGGTATAAAATAATTACTTAAAGAAGAATGACACCTGGGAACAGACCCATTGGCTCCCACAAAAATCACATTGGCCAAACTCTCATTTTCATTTCACCAATGTTAACATATACCCATTTCAATTAAAATTGCAGGAATTAGCCCAGTCAAATGCAATTAATATAAGGATTTGGTCCAATTGTGAAAGCCATCAAGTGTTCTTAAAAAAGAAAAAGCTGCAAAGAAGAACTAATATACTTTGAAGTTAACCTCCTCATACTCATGCCTGGGGGCCTTCTGTGCATGTGCCTTACGTGTATTTTACTACAACCTCGGTGTAAGCACGCAGCGCTCTGGCTCTGGACTGACACATCTCTGCGCTGGGCAGGATTTCCAATCCTTCATGACTATCTATTTGTCACTGCAGGTGAGTGGTAGCACTCAGGCTGATCCCCAGCCACTTTCACAGTTACTTATCTGTCTTTATGGATTCTTCCTGTGTGTCAAGTTGGTGCATAACAGCATTACTGTCAGGGTGACAAAATTGTCCCCAGAGTGTCACAAATGATTCCCTGGCCTTATGGCTGCAAGCAGGTAGTAACACATCGACACTGCCTTCCCCAGCTCATCGTTCTGCAGCCCTGCCAGCCGCCCCTTACTCTGCACACATTCCCCTCCACGGATGTAAACCTCCGCTAAGAACTAAGACAGTTCTAATTTTGGTACTTTAAAATTACCACCAAAAAAAAAAAGAGCAGAGTTTGCTTTCAGGGTGAAATATTTTTCTATGAAAAGTCTGTTCATTTGCCTTATTAAATAACAGACTTTTGGGGTAAGAATACACTGCAGAATTCCTGTTCTCTAAATACAGAAACCGTGATTACAAATTCAAAATAGGGGCTAAAAATCTGCACCCACTGATTTTTTCTGAATTCTATATCTATCCATGCTCTTAGTTTTTTCATGTGTTTCTATCAATGAAAGCCTGAGGGGTTTTTTCTTATAATTCTGTTGCATTTTTTACTTAATTGTATTTTGCACACAGTAACACCTTTTTTGAAATAACATTTCTCCAGTTCAACGCTGGATTTTTATCTGTGATAAATTTAAAATTTCATTTGACAACTGCTAGTTTAAAAACTTTTTTCTCCTCTTATAATGTAAAATCATTCCAAGGAGAAAAAAAAATCCATCAAGTTAAAACAATTTATATATTATTTGAAGAAGGCTGAGAATCTTGATAAATAAAAAGAATGCTTCAGCAGCAAGGCTTGTTTAATAATCCTAAAATTACTTCACAGTCACATAGCACAATCTAAGATTTCGGTGATTCGTACATGAACTATGTTTTATGCAAATAAGTTCTGCTTTCTTTAAGTCCACTGCACTTCAATTCTTCCAAACACCCTCCAGGTAACTGTTTCCAGACCCTGACAGCGGACAGGACTCCATGAAGCAGAGTCCCTGTGTTTTTGTCTCTTCATCACCTTGCTGTATCAGCTCATCTCTCTGTGCCTCAGTTTCCCCAGCTGTAAGCTGAAGATTTTTACACTCAATTTTCTTATAAAAACACCAAACAAACTGCAGCGTAGCAAAACCAGTTAACATTACAAGTACACTGAGATAAAACAAAAGCCTTTTGTTAGGAAGATGAACCTTTAGAGGACGGCCCAGGGTGTGCGTGTGAAATGCACGGTCAGGCCCTGCTGCCCTGAGAAGCACAGCCGGACCAAGGGTGCCTGACCCTCGCGGCCACTGTCACGGCCGAGGACAGGAGCGTTCCCGCAAACACGGGACCAAGGGTGCCTGACCCTCGCGGCCCCTGTCACAGCCGAGGACAGGAGCGTTCCCGCAAACACGGGACCAAGGGTGCCTGACCCTCGCGGCCACTGTCACACGCGAGGACAGGAGCGTTCCCGCAAACACGTGTCGGGTGTCCGTGCACACCCTCCCCAGCCCTCGCACCATTTGTCCTTCACCTGACAAACACTCATTGTCTGAGTTCCCACATAGGTTCAATATGATTTCTGACACTGGAAAAACAAAGCTAAAAGCAATTTAGAAATACCTGCCCATGAAGTCAAAAGGCAAAATATCTAAAGCTTCTCCTGGAATCTCTGACCTCAGAGGCTGACATGGTTTGATGGGAAATTTAATGTAATAGTCTGAGAAAGCCAAAAGGCCTATTGTCAGCAATGAAGTCTGAAAGTTAGCAGAATTAATATAACTGTACAACGGAAGTGCCCTCGAGGGACAAGGCTGCAGAACCAGGGCAGAGGGAAAAATGACTTTTGAAGTCATTTCACTATGACATTCTGTCATCACTGCTAAACGGAAATAAAAAATCATCTGAATCACCACATGCTTCAGTGTGTGTCCCTTCCTTATCTAATATAAAGTAATAACACTGACGTCCTGTGCCCCACCTAAGCTGGGAAGGGGCTCTGCAGGGACTTCGGGAGCTCCATTTTGAATTGCTAAATGCAATAAGAATAAATGCAAGTGGGAGTCTGTTTAGCAGAGAATGATGTCTGGTCTGTAGCCCATCAAAGCCCAATAAATCTCAATGCTTCAACAAGAGATGAAAATGGTTATCTCATCATTTCAGTGCCAGGGTGAAATTTTCTCTGAGCCAGAGTATTTTTACAGATGATTTATGTCTGGGAAGGGTAGTTGTTTAACAAAATGGCAGATAATGATAAATAGAAAGCAAATAGAAACAGCAGCAAGGGAGTGGTTCTTAGTTGCAGCAGCGGAATAAACAATATACTTACATAAAGTATGTGTCACATGTAAGTGCCATTATTCTAAATCCTATGAGTTATACGTTACTTGGAACATCACATAAAAGAGCTGGTAATATGATTTACAGGATAGGAAATTTAACATGTATGCAAGGCAAATAAGTATCAAAATTCTTCTTTCTGTTACATCTCTGTTAATCCCACTTCACTGAAATTACTCTGGATTTGCAATTGTATAATAAACAAGAAGTGTCTATGTGTTCACTGGGTTTTATACATTATTATATTAAAAGGAGAAGGAACAGAAGATGGGCTAATTTTGATGTTGTTACAAATTTATTTTTAACCACAATACTTATATTGTCTGCGAGCTAAAATACAAATACTTTTACAGAAAAAGGAACGGCTGATACATACACTATCTGGACATGTTTTTAATAAAGTCATCTGAAAACAAAACTTTTTTTTTCCTTTAAGATCTGGGTTTGGATGACATGAAAAAACAAATATTCATGGAGTTAATGATGAGAAGAAAATGTAGCAAAAAGCAAACAAGGCCGCCTGTTTGAGTTTTTTGAATTAGAGATACTGCAAACAACGTCAAATTGGAGATGGAGATTTGAGGTCAGGGTGCTCGGTTTCAGTTTCTTTTCCTTTTTCTGCATTTTTCCTGTGGCTGTACACAAAGGGAAAAAAAAAAATCTAATTACAGTTTTAAATGCCCAAAATGCCATGTCCACCAAAAGCCCGATGCTCATTAGTACTAGTAATTAACTTTACAACTGTCAACACAAACACCACACAGGCTGACAGATAGATAGTAGCTCTGAGGGTGCTAATAAATCCGGAAATAACAACTTGACATGCAGATGCACAAAAGGATGCAGGTGATAAAGAAATGTTGACATCAAATCTAATTATCTTCGAAACGGCCAAGTACTGCACAATCCCCAGTAATGCACTGTTATTGCTGGTGATGAGCCCCACTGGAACGGCTCTTAACCACAGCCTACAACGGAGCTTTTACAGCCCCTTGTCATATCTAGTGAGGACAATATCAAAAAGGAAATTATGAGTGTCATGACCCCTCCAAGTCAAAAATCTAGTGATGAATATAGGCTCAGCAAGGCATAGCAGATTACCCCCTTACGAGTTTTAAAGCCAGGATGATATATGACATTTTTATCAGGCACTTTCTCAGGAATGTCACCAAGAGGGAAAATAAAGGCCCTGAAAAGAGATGACTAGGTGAATTATGCAACTGTAATTGCCGATCATAACCTGATATGAGCTGAAATTGCTCTGTTTTCATATTGAGATAGCATAAAATTGTCGGGAAATGCAATGGCTCCTTAATGTGGCCTAGATGAGTCTAATATTCTGATCATTTTTCACTCAGCTGCTAGGTAAATAGTGCTTCTTTAACACAACCACCGTGGCCCAGGGCAATCTGGGGGCCCAATTTTACACTTGAATTGAGAAAATATGTGTAAACTACAATTTTTCATATTTTCTGCATACATAAGAAGATGAAACATCTTTATCATGTGTATTGTCTGGCTGAGCTTATACAAAATATTAGTTTATCTCTCCTACTTTGGTTTATTCCATAAGCAAAACACATAGATCTAAAGGACAGGCAATATTCTATATACAAAATAGGTCCATCTTTTATGCAGCCTTGTATGAAGAATTCTACCATTTTGTTTTTGAAAAGCTGGCAATTAGCAAGTGTAGGTTTTGCAAAATAAATTAAAATATTCTAAAATGCTCACACTTTTCTGCAAATTGATGTTTAAAAAAAAGGAAAACAAAAGGCCACAGAAATATTTATCTGTACAGCCTGAGATACTGGTTTAAACAATAACCTCTAGGAGAAAAAGAAGGTGAAGGGCATTTCTTTATTACCATGCTATAAGATAAATTTATTTTATCATAAATCTGCTGTATTAAGTGGTTCATGAAACAGATTTGCTTAAAAAACAGCCTGAGTTAAAATAAAAAAAACCCCTCAAATCAACCAGAAAACCCAATGAAACAAAAAGCATGCTACTACCCATTCTCAGATAATAATCAGCAATAATACCTGGGGCAGAAAGGTCATAAACCATACTTCCAAGACAGGAATAATTCATTGTACTACTATGTGTTTAAGAATTAGTTTGATAGAGTCACTATCTAGACTGCAAGATATTGTCTATCAATCTGACCTTCTAAAAATGAGCCCACAGACTCCCACTTAGATCAAAACCTCTGCTTTTATGATAAGCAGTGTCTTTCTTAGGATGAATTTTAGCACCAGGCTTAGGGTAAGTGCAGCACCATTTGCAAAATATAGAAGTGAAGCAATACAAACTCTTAAATAATTAGGTCTTTCTAAATTTCTAGACATATTTTTCCTCTAAAGGAACCAAAAAAAGCAACCCCGTTTTGCTCACTTGCTTAAGAGTCAGTTCAGAAATAAACAGGTACAAAGGAGGTTAAAAGACTGAAATGTCTTTGTTTGCATTTATGTTATCTGTTCTTCGTTCCTATATATCCACCTTATCGAGGTGCTCCAACACTAATTGCAGAGCAGCACTGACTAGCAGCAATAACCAGCACTCGGAAAAATCCCATGTGATGCTGGTGACTGCAGATAAGAGCTCCTTAACAAACTTGGGTATATCTGCATCAACTTACTTCCTACTCCCTTCTACATTTTATGCTTCCTAAAGGCTGATATTTTGTACCAAATATCATAGCAAAGTGATACCTCACTCTACAGAGAGGCTTCAAGCACAGATGATTTCCAAAGGCTTGAGGGTGTGGGATATACAGAACTGAAAATAACACTGAACACTGTGATACTTCAGTAATCACACAAGTCTTTGTAAAATATTTGACTGGAAACCAGAAGAGGATTGAAATATAGTTCCTAGCAATTAATACTGTGTGAGCCTAAATGTAGAGTTGTTCAGATCTCAAAAGAATTTAAAACTGTAGACCCATCCATATTTATTACATTACCACTAACCCTATTATGAACAGTCTTTATGTAATTAACATACCAGCAGGGAATTTAAGAGGTACTTGGCATTAATTTTCAATCCCTATTCTCCGTGAATTTGGTACTCAATTGTAGTGATAAATAGAAGACACATGGTTATGATTACGCATTTTCTGTAACAATTATGCACCACAGTAGAAAAGACCTCATAATGCAGTGCAGGCTCGCAGTTAGCAAGAAAACCCATTTACTGCTGGATTTTCATTCCCTTCCAGTAATTCAGAAAGTGACCACTTTCCATTTCTTTCCTTTTTCACAGGACCTGTTTAGAGCGGACTTTTCCCACAGTCACTGGCACTTGAAAATAACTTGCAACCTTTATCACTCCCTCCTGAAGTCAGCCCCGCTGCAGGTGCATTCATTCCATCTCCCCGTCTCTGTATCCCCCTTCCGGAGAGCGGGCGCAGGGGCTGCAGCTGCTGTTGCTAAGCAACTCAGCCACAGCACTGCATCACCAAGTACAGATTGCTCCCATCATTTTCAGCCTCACAAATTTGGGAGCTGGTATAATAATAGGAAGTAGTATGGATAACAGAACCATTATCCATAGACTGGTAAGTTAGCAGATGGATCATAAGAGCTAAAAAAAAATATATATACTGTAACAAGAACACTGAACAATTATTGACTATTATTTTCAACCGTATTTTTTAAATCAGTACAGCCTCCACAAAGAAGTTTACATACTCACTATGTGTGAATGTAAAAGTATTTTTGAATTGTGATGATTTTTTGGTGGGTCTTTCTGGGCAAGAGAACACCACAATATCGTTGCTGCTGAAAGCTAGCACAAGATCTATTAGTAATCAAATTTCAGCCCAGATTTTATGGTTAGTCTAACCGAGTTAATTTCTCTAATGTTAGCAATTCATGGAAGAGGTCTCTTGTGGCAGCACAAACCTGGGATCCACAGCAGCTGTCAGAAGAGACTCTGAGGAATTCCTTATTAGCCAGAATGCAACCAGGCAGAAAACTCATTACACAGTGCTAAATATACTTAATCACATCTATTAGAGAAAAATGAACTTGATAATTACAACAAATAACTAAAGAGCAAAAAGTGTTCATGGAAAAACGCACACCAGGATGTGTAAGAAGAGGGGCTGCATCCTGACTCTGTGTGGGAGAAAGCCTTGCCAGATTCTGGTGGAAAAGGATTACACCGCAATGTACAAATGATTTAGGTTTCCCTTGAAAGTGAAGCATTTACACTTAACAGCTTACATAAATGTAACATAATAAGTAAATTAATTGCTTAGATTTAAAAAATTAATTTGGAAAGCTCTTCTGAGAGTTGAGACAACATCATCTTCTCAACATGCTTTTTTGGGAAAAGGAAGTCTGCTACAGGCATTCCCCACAATAAAGGTAATTTCACAATAGCTGGTACTTCACTGCAGGACATAATACAAGTGCTCAAAGGCTTTCCTTGTTTTGCAGCCTTTATGTTGCTTCAAATGGGACTGGACTGTGGGGTGATGTGGTCCACAATTTTTCCCATCAAACTATCTATATTTTAAATCTGACAGTTTTAAACTAAAGGTATCAGATAATGACTCACGATGTAATTACAGGCTGAAGTCAAACATAAGCATCACACGCTCTTTGTGGATTCATCACATACCATACACAGGCACTCCACGCAGACCTGGACACCATCTGCCAAACCCCCCTTGCTCCGTCATCCAGAAGTATCCAAAGTCTGTTTTTGTTTTAGTTGCACTGTGCCCAGGCAGGGCACCTGAAGTGTGGGCATTCTAAATTTGCAGCAATTGCAAATCCTGCTGCACAGACACTTGGAGAACACAACAGAGCAGTGATTACAGCTTCACATCTTCAGAACAAGCCTAATACCCAGACTTCTGTCACTTCATACCAAATTCCTCTCACTATCTTATGAAAAGCAGTTAACATCTAAGCAGATCCATGAACTTGTTTTGGAGCCTTTCTGAGCCTAAACTTCATTTAAAATTCTTTCCCAACTATATATATCCCTAATTCAACATCACTGAGATAAAGAAATAAGGCATATTGAAATCATCAAATAAAATCTGAGAAGGGATACTCCAAGGTTTTCTTGTAATTTTGACTTTATTGGAAGAGGACAGCTAAGTAATGCATGAGGCAAGCCATCTGGGCTTTCTTTTTTCTTTTCAACCATAGAACATTTTCACCTTTATTTTTATGAAATACCATTAAAACATTGGATTGCATCTAGCAAAAATAAGACAAATTCCTCACAGTTGTATCTAAATAAAGAAGGAACACACCAGCACAGAAAGTCCTTCCCTAAAGGATGTCAAAGGCACAAAACCTCAACACTTTGCAAGCCGAAGTGAGGGACCCAGGTAATGCCCAAGTGAAAGGTCTACACTGCCAGCTTCCTCTCTTCACCTCATTCCTTTCCTCCAGCTGTCACGAAGAGAGGCAAGAAACTGCAGAATTCCATTTCCTAGGAACATAACTTAAAATGGTGGAAATTAGGAAACAGGATTTGATTCATTGTGTGGCCCAAGAGCAGTGAAATATCCAATGTCTGCATGACAGTAAATTAAGAGCAGATGGACAAGATTTTATACTTGAAGAACATTTCTTTTACTGCTCCCTTGCACTTGCTTTCCTTTGTTTTAGCTGATTCCTTCCTTCTCTGGGTCATTTCTGCTGTCTGTGTATCATGTCAGAACCGGTATTTTAGAATTAAAACAAGGCAGCAGCCACAAAGCTCAGGCAGTAGCCACTTCTCATAAGTTAAGGACCATGTATTCACCATTTTAAAATATGCTCCTTCCAATGAGTTACATTTAGGGACTGATGTTATTTAAAGGAAAAATGTAAAAGGTATTCTAAAAGAGTCTAAAAATCGAACATGTTCTTTCTTGCAGTGAAAACATGTGATCCCATATACACATGGATACAGTACTTCGCTTGGCTGGGCTTTAGGATAACGCAATGTAATTTTGGGGGGTGGCAGCGATTCTGAGAATTTTTTGGTTCTGCAGTTTACAGATCAGACAATGGTCTTACGGAAGGAAGCTATTGAGCCTTGCAGAAATTATGGACTTCACGAAGTCTCTTATTTAACCTATAAATCTAAAGAGCGAACTTTACTACAGAGAACAGGTAGTATTCCTCTGCATGAACAGAGGTGTCACAGAACTTCTATAATTGCTTACTCAGTTCTGTACATTTATTAAAGAATTTGTTTTTCTTTGTACAAACGGAAATTCTAAATTTTACTTGTCAGTCATAACTTAGCATATACATCACACCATGCTGAAATCAGAATTAATACACACACATCTGAATTAAATTATGGGCACAGAATGGTACATTAATTTTTACGTTATTTTGACAAAGTTCTATTGCATTTCAACAGATTTAGCTCCCACTTAGTTATACCAATACAATAAATGTCCAGTAAGTTTGAGATGTGGAAAAACAGTTTTTGCCTTCAAGCACCTTCTCTCCACTCCTTCTCTGTGCTTTCAAAACTAGGCACAGTTCACCCTGGATTGCTGAATTAGGTGAACCTTTCACCTGAACTTTCATAGCAGTTTCTCTGTTCTCATGACTAAGACACTCTGTACCCTAGAAGGTTAAGTTGGCAACACAACTATAACATTAACTGGTATGAACAGAAGGAGAGCTATGGTAGCAATGACAAGACAGAAAAATGAAACAAGCAAGTTTTAAAGGGCATAAAAGGCCATGATCTTTCTTTGTGTGTACAGAAAATGGCTACAACTGCACCAGAATTTTGTTCAAAAAGTAGAAGTTACTGACTGCTCCTTTTAGAATATCAGCCTTCCTGTCCATGCTTAGGAGTTTGGACAGTAAGAGCTGATTCTGTAACACTTCTCATTTACACAGTACAAACCCTGAGCATAGAAAATCCACAAGTATAATTCTGCATTGCTGTGACAAAAAAGGAGGTGTAATATCCGTATACAACAATCATGTTCAGGAAGGCGAAACACAATGAGAACATCATCAGAATGTCAGAATTTTGCTCAGTGTTTTGGGGATAAAGGTACATTGCAATCTTTTCTGTCCTGCCATTCAATAAACAATAATAAGCCTCCCACATTTAAAACAGAAAATGTATTCAATTTAAATGTTCATTAGCATTTACTGAAATTAAATTAATAGAAATAGAAAGCTTCCTGTAGAATTAGTGTGCTAATGGTATATGAAATGCAGATAGTTCCTTTCAAATCCAGATAATTCTTGCAGGGATATAAATTCTTATTTAATTCTCTGTTGGGGGCCTTACAGATTTTTTTTTCCCCCAGGGAACATTTTCCATAAAAGTGTAGCATTGTGAATACAAACCAAAAAGAAACCTGTGGAGATATTTGCAGAGCAAGTTTATGTTGAGAATGAAGAGCAGTTTGAAAGGCAACAGAGAGCGATGAGCAGCGACAAGCACAGAAACAGAGGGATCATTCCTTTTGCAGTCCTCATGGACAGTCCAAGGATGCCACAAGCACAAACTGTTCCTAAGTAAAGAATGTTCTGATAGCATCAAAATCAGAAAATGTGATTAAAACAGCTAAACAGAGCTTTATTGTCACAAAGTGTGGAAAACCTCATAGCTCCGGACGTTCCTAACCTGACTCTGCACTGGTTATGAAGCTTTCCTTTGTTTTTTCCTCTTTTCCAGCACAGGCTTGCACCGAACACCCTTGAAAAATATGGAAGAGTTGGGAACAACACTGCCCAGCAGAGCAAGCAGAAGCAGCACAGTGTGGTGGCAGCTGCAGCAGCCCGAGGCTGGCAGGGGATGGAGCACACGGCTGGCACTTCTCAAACAACAGGGACAAGCACTGCAGCCCTCGGACGGGGAGCTCTCCGCGGGGCTCCACCACAAGAAGTGACAAGAAGAACTGCATCTATGACTTTCTCTAATGTTCATAACTCCAAACCTACGACCTTGATCACTTTAGCAGATGGTTTTGCTCTGCTGTAGTTGCAATTAAACAGAGTGTGCCAAAGTGAAGAGCAAATTACCCATGCTATCTATCCCAGTTAAAAAAAATCTGCAGTCTTCCAATATCTAGTGGGACAATATCCAAAATTTTTAAGCCCCAGCCCATGCTGGATTGCCATTACATTTTATGTCAGTCAGTACTTCAGAGAGTCCAAGACCCTTGGCATATGTTCTTAGTTAACAAAATGGAAAATTAAACTTTGTAGCAACCCCCTGCCACTCCCAAAATAAAAGAAAAATTCTATTTACATCAATGAGCAGGAAGCCTGATCTTCCTGTGCCAGCCAAAAAGCCTGCAATATAAGGACATTTGGCTGAAGAAAGGAATTTAAAGTAAGCAAACTAGCCTAAACTCACAATCCTGCATTTCAGGTGCTGAGGAATATTCATAAGGAATATGAATTTTAAAATAACCTCTGATATTGACAAGCAGAAGTTTATTACTTTGACAGAGCTTTTATGCCTTTTCAAAAAAGAGCTGACTTTTTGAACACGTTATCCTCACGGAAGAAGTGCTCCTGAATTTCTTCAACACACAAAAAATACTACAATCACAAAGACAGTATATGCAGAAACAAATTTAAAAATTGTATTGCAATGAAACAGGACGAGGCACCTAAGGACTGTGGCATTTTCACTAATTATTGACTGTGTATAAGACCACATGAAGTCTGAGGGACTGAACAGGACAACGTCTGAATAGGAGACCCAGTCTTTGGTTCCCAGCTATCAGAACAGATTTTTCTTCGGGCTACACTGAAAACAAAACACGAGCAGTATCTGCTCCTTGGTTCTCCAGCACTGATGGATGGGGAATACATACGTACAGTAGTTTTTACAAATTAAATGCATGAAAACTGAAATGAGCACACTGAAAAAAATTATATTTGAGAGCAGATCTGAATATGAAGAAGATATGTAGATAAATTACCTCACTGGCAAACTCATGGTAAGGTTTTATAGTCCAGATGGTATGGGGCAAACCGAAAGGGGGCATTTATGTCAGAGCCTGTACAACAGGAACAAGGATGCTGATATGGTTTCTTTTTTATATATAGCTGGGTAAAGAGATCAGAGAACACTGGAACGTTAGCCAAAACAAGTTATCCAGCTGCACTGTGTTTCATCACATATCAATTTTTACTGAAAGAAAACCATACAAATTTAATCAGTTCTTCATATGGTAATATTTAACATTTTTTCCCAAGTTGTTTGATATTATTGTTTTAAAGGTTCCTTTTCCCCTGTCCTCGAATGTGATGTGTGATAGTGGTGAACACAGGAAAAATATCTGTCCCTGGCACGACTGCAAGTCTCATTTACAGTAGACTCAGTAATAAATGCCCTGGCGTCTGTGTCAATTGACTGTCTCAATGAAGAACAGGTCACCACAGGGAACAGTGTGAGCAGCGCCTACATCTGAACTCCCCCATCTCCATCCCATGCATGTTTGTAGCATCAGTAGAAATTAAATTACCCTAATAAACCTTTCTGCCTCCCCCCTCCCCAAGAAACAGGATTTTTTTCCTGATATCTTAAACCACATGGGTTTTTTTTTTTTTTTTTTTTTTTTTGGAAGGCTATCATATAGCATTTGTATAGCATTTTTAATTATTTGAAAATATATAATAGAGTGGAGACATGGATCCCACTTATATAAATGCTTATTAAAAGGCCATTTATTCTCTCAGTAACCATAAAACATAAAACACCTCTTAAAAGAATATAATTCCTTTGTTTCTAAGCCAAACACATATAATAAGGCAGCTTGCTCCTTTTAAGTAAATAAAAATGATTTGTATTAAATAAAATGAAATATTGTACGCACTATATAATTTAACAATAAGACACATCAAAGTATGCATTACTGCGAGCTAACCCATGCCTCAGAGGTGTTGCAAGCCAAATACTTTAAACGATCCAAGAAACATGTTGTTACAGAAAAGCAAAAACCACAGCGCGTCATAAACTATTGGTCAGACGAGATGTAAAAACCACGTTGCTAACCATTTGTGGTCACTAAAATCCCCTGGCAATTACTGTGCCCTTAGAATGTTGACTTTGCCCAAACTGGAATGTTCTTAGTGCACAAGTTTTGTGCTCTTTTCCTGATTTCTGCAGGGGAAAGTCCCCTCCCCGCCCCGCCTGCTCTGTGCTGTGGGTGAACTGTCCGGTCCTCAAACGGCTGCAGGGACTCTCTTGCATGTGAACACATTCACCTGGGTCTCTACATGCTCTCAGTTACAGCCCACCAAAATGGGTGAAACTAATGGGATTTCTTGGAGGTACTTGATAGTGAAATTTGATCCATAGTTTGTAACACAGTTTCAAATCCCTCAGCTATAATGCAAGTATAAATAACATGATTATGCTGTATATAACTCCAAATAAGATGATTCCAAAAAATGTAATAATTGAGAATACACCAAATCCCTTGACAGAACACAAAGTATTTTTAAAAACATGGCAAAAATAACCAGCACAGAAAAGCTTATACATTGCTTGTATCAGTTTCCTATGGATTTACACCACCTCATTGCATCCATATCCCCATTTAGGAACTGCTGTGCAGTTTTGGTTGCTCTCTTTCAAAAAAACTTTTCAGTGGAAGCACTGTAAGCTGAATCAGAAAGCTGATGAGTCAGTACAGTTTGCTGAAAAAGAGTTTCCTCTCCAAGAGAAACATTAACAAGTAGTGTAGCTTAGGTCCTAGCTGTGCCAACTGTCTTGTAGCAAAAAAACCCTCCTCTGTCTCTAGCAACAGCAATAATTTCTTTTAAAAACTACACCACACAGCAAGGAAATGGACAGTAACCGTATTGGTTTATATTATCCATGAGGACTGAGTGAGTGGTGGCACAAAGTGAAAAGTGAATCAGAAGCTGGTGAGTTAAGAGCACAGTTTACAAACACTGACACTATTCTACAAAGAGAAACCTCCCCAAAACATGACAGAACTAAAGACTTCTACTGCCCCCAACACCTTTGGTACTGCACAATCAGCTGAGACAGTGGGGTCACATCACCCCATAGCTTTGGAGCTGCTGGTCCTGAGGAGATCAGGAGTGGGGTGTCTGCCCTACAGCTGGTCCTGTATGGAGCTGCTGATCCTCAGGAGATCAGGAGTGGGGTGTCTGCCCTACAGCTGGTCTTGTGCATGAAGAATGAGCTGCGTGCGCACAGCACAGGGGCTGGAGCTGGCAAACTCCCGGCTCATCACAACAGTTCCACATTCCACCCACAAAAGGTCCCGCTAACAACCACAATGATTTATTCTGTGAAGTTTGAAAAACTCCTTTTAATAATAAAACAATCCTAACTGAAAAGTAATGAAGTGCAGTGGAGTTTTTCCCAATAACTGTGACCCCAAAACACTTGATTGTGTTGATCTAAATCCACCTGCCAGGTGGGTAGGAAACCCAGACACCAGCATCTCATCCTTTTCATTCTGTTGTCACAGAAACAGCAGAATGCACATTAATGTATTTCAAACAGTTCTGTCAAAAAGCCATGTTAAATTATAAATTTGAGGTGATTGTTTTCATACCATAAAGTCGACAAAAAATTACTGTGCTTATGAAATTCTTTCTTGTTAATTAATAGTATCTGAACTTTCACTGCTATCTTGCAAATTAACCTGCACCTGCAGTTTCCTGTGGCTACAGACTTCACCACCGAAAGTCATACACTAGAACAATAATATTTAATAAACACTTTTTATTAACCTGTCTTCCATCCACAGTATTATTACAGTCAATAAATGTTCCAACAACATTCTTATGTAGCCTAAAAATTGTTATTAATTTGCATTTGATCGACTCCATGTGTCCACGAGCCTTACAGGACTGCTAAGTGCTTCTAGCACAGAGCTGAAGCTCTTCAGAAGCAGATTCACACCCATTGAGAAACAAAAGGCAATGCCCATTGAACAAACAGCAGCCAAATCCTCCTTAATTTCATTGCTCTAGGCGTGCTAGTGAACTATTCACACTGATTGGCATGGTTCAGTTTTCAATAAAGGATTTGCTAAAGTGACAGATACTTGTGGAAATAAACTGCCAACAGATTTGCTATGTCAGTAATTAAGTATGTAAAGCTACAGATGTTGAACAATAGTGCCTTCCACCAAGATGTATGCCATAATATCAAAAAGTAACCTGGCATCTGGTTTCTTTATTTAAGTACTTTTCTTAGGGCTTGGATCTTAATTTTTTACAGTTGACAGCGATGTTATTTGAGCCAGTCAGTGGCATCTGGTTGCTGGGGGGGTGGAAAATAAGGGGGAAAAAAAAGGGGAAAAAAAAGCAGCTCTGTGCACTTTAATTAATTGTGGAGAGATTACATGGTCTTCCAACCGTGTAGTTTGTCATCAGAGCACATTACAGATTTATATTAGATGTTTCTCCACAGTGTCAAGAATAATTAAAAAGGGATAGGAAATGATGCCAGCTAGCAATGCTTTACATCAGCGGTGAAAGTTTTATATTTATTACAGCCAAACAATTTTAAAAGAAGATGTCAATTTTGTAGTTATACTGTGCAAGGAATAAATATTAGGTGGGTAAAGCAGCCAATACATTTCAGCTGCTTGAATAATGAGAGGTTCATGTTTAATCTATCAGACCTACCAGAATTGGTGTGACATGTCAGTTATTAATGAAGCAGCATCCCCTTTTCTCATAAAAACATCCTCTCAATACAATAACTAACATATGTTTTTCTTTTCTTCCTAGAAGGAGCTCTGCCCAATTCCTCCTTTTGATTCATGTAAGAACAGACATGCCAACCGTACACAAATTCTTTTGCTCAATTAATTTGCAATACCTTTGGTCTTGGGCTGTGCTAATAGAACAGTGCTTATGTGTACTCAAGCTCTCAATTCACTCATCATAAAGGGCCACATTTCTCTCCTCCCCTGTGCACAGACTCCTTTGTACTTGCAGATGAGAGAAGCATATGCACCTAAAGGCAGTTTGCAGCCTAAGGAACAATCTCCACCCAAATACTACAGGTTTCATTTCTGTCCTCATACAGACTCATTCACAAACTGCATTTCCCAAATCCCCTCAATATATTTGTATTTATTTCATGCAGTTTTACTAATGCAGTTTCTGCTGTTTCAAGCATTCTGTATTAAGAAACCAGTGCACACAAGTCACTTCCTTTTGCTATGGAATAGCTTTCAACCTCTGAGCTCAAATGGAGACTTTCTGTCACACGTCAATGCTAAAATGAATTATTAAAAAGAGCTGTAAATTGTTCCCTCTACCTCTACTCTGTTGTGTTTTCCAAAGCACAATGAGAAAATAACTTCAGACAAATTACTACACATAATGGTGATCAAATGACTTGGCCCTTACTGTTGTTTTTGCCGAGCCCAAAAGAAGAAACGGGCTCTCATGAGTAAAATGGCAACTTTTCCATTCAGTTCGTGTCTTTCACTGAGTTACATCTTGTAGAGGTAAAAATGTAAGAATTCGCATCCTACATCTACAGCACCATTCATTTGTGTTCAGAGCTCATGAACCAAAGAGCTGACCTGGAGAAAGCTGGAACATCTCTTCATACAAGGAAGGCAGTGAGCCCCAGCAGACAGCTCTGGATTGAGGTCCCAAAGGGAGTGCTTCTCCTTGGCATGCCAGGAACTCACTCGATGGCCTTGAGTAAGTCTCTCTTTCCTTTATGGTTGTGTCTACAGAAAGGGCTATTCACTTCACTTCATTTCATTTCATTCACTCAGGCATCTGTTTAGGAATATATAGAAGGTTACCCCCATTAGAGATGAAGTTCTATATGTTATTATAATGTGCATAGATTTTGAAAAAATACAACTAAACCCAGTCTTTCATTCTTTAATTGTTCTGACTTCATTAGGGATGGTTAGCCATGCAATACAGCATTACTGCATTAAGATACCACACAGCTTTTCTGCTTCTTGAAGCCTCTCTGCCATGCTCAGAATTGTTTCCTCGCTAGCAACAGACACCACACCACCTGCTTTTGTTTAGTTTTGTTTTCTGCTGAAAAGATTACTTTATTTACACCAGAAAACATGGTGGTGACAATTCCATAATGTTTTGTATCTATAAGTCCATTTGGAAAACATAACCAGTGTGCAATTTGTCTAAGTGGTGGTTCCCTAAACATTGCAAAGCTTTGCCATGGAAATTTCTATTTACTGTTGTCTTTAAGCACTTTTTTAAATGCAATTTTTCCTGTATATTACCAAAACCTGGGGGAAATTACCTGTCTAGATGCCCTTCCTCTCTTTTTAATTTGCCCACAGTAGCAACTGCTGCAACTGCTCACAACAGAAGCCCCCAGGAGAAGCAATACCAGTCAGTCAGTGAGTTCTCTCCCTTTGAAGCCAGACTACTGGCATTTTTTTTGGCACTCCCTTCTACCTAAGACATGAGGAAATATTCTGGGCAAAGTCAGGTAATGGCTGTGGGGAATTCTCAAGAGACTTGCTCTGATTATTTTTAGGTTGATAAGGAATTTGATTGGATTTGAAGAGAGATGATGGGGAGAAACTGTTGGTCTTATCAAATAGGATCAGATTTATTTTAAGATTATTTGGAGCACTGAGAGCAAGCCACAGTAAATAAAATATGAACACAAAAAAAGGAGGAGGAAATTGTTCACAGCTGCCTACTGCATTACATACTGCATTTCACTTAGCTGATGTCTTGCAAGTGCCAGTCAAAACAAAAAAAAGTTCCAGCTTCTCTCAGATTTCTGTGTGTGAGTACATGTGCCACTGACAATTCAAAGCCTTTTCAGTCTTCAGAGAACTAATAAACATATTCCAATGGATTTGAGAGGTGCTAAAGAGGCAAAGAGTAGACATTTTCCCTTGTGCCTATACTCAAATGTCCTTTTATTTTGAAATAAAGAATAAGTTTTCTAATCTCAGTACAAATCCTTTGTCATGAAAGGCCACCTGATGAAAACCCACTTCTAAGAGGAAAAGATCAGCTGTTTACAACTGCCAAAGCTTTTGGTTCTGGATCAGTGTATGGCTGATGTCAATACACCAAATATCCAAATAGCACTTCCTGGAGAACGAAACCTGGACCTCAGTGTCTCCTGAACTATAACTTCCAGCTCAGCAAAAGTCATACATCTAAAATTACTGCTTAAAACTCTGACTTACCATTTCAGCTATGACCCAGGGACTCAAATATCATGAATGTGTCTGGGAAAATAATCTTCCCACCATGTTACTGTGTCCTCTGAGCTACTTTTCCCCTCCCTCTCTCTGCAGTTCAGTGACAGGCAGACAGCAAGGGCCATTAGTAGAGATATGACTGGTACAGTAGCTCCTGCATACTCTGATGATCTGCTTTGATCATCTTGCATCATATTCATTAGAGAAATTTACCCTTTCCATTCTATAGACAGTGGATATCTCCCTTAAAAATCCTCTTCTCTGATTACCACCAATACTGGGGAATTCATAGTGTGCAATGTAGCTTTCAGCTCTCAGACACACAGAGATGACAATGTCCAAATTTAATGCTTTCACTGCATCAATATACAACTGCTTTATGGTCAAATCAATCCACTGATTAACAATATTTTATCATTGACTCGAAATTTTGCCCATGCAGAACACAGGCAAGTTATTAATATTTGTTCTGATTTATCCTACCTTAATCAACACTCAGCTGACACTTATTTTAACTATAGAATATTTTATAACTAGTATTAAAATAAAAGGGCATTATCAAAGTTTTGGCCATCTTCCAAAGCATATTAATTTCTTATGACACCCAACCAGCTTCTCTAAAAACATGCAAATGCCATTAGTTTGCATGAAATCAATGAAACAGATCCAGCATAATCATGGATATTTCTTAAATTATTTCCCACAGCAATGGCTGCCTTATTCCCACCTGCCCTTTGCCTTTGTAAGGAGAAGAATTTAGAAAAAGAGAATAACATCTTTAGGTTCCTAGTTGGGTTTACATTATATATAATGACATTAAGTAATTATTCCACTTTCATCCCACTCTGCTAACACATGCAGGGGCTGCAAAGGCAAGTAAACATTAGTCTTTATCTAAGACTAATCAGGATTTAAAACTACTTCTCTTTGGAGGGGATTTTGAGGAGGTCACATTGGGTGTGGAAACATTCCCAAGCCACAAACATATTTTATTTGTCCTTGTAAGAATGCTAACAGAGTTTTCAGCCTTAAGGGATTAGACACTTTAACTTGTGCTACAGAGGGCTGGGGAATATTAGCAGGATGGTCAGTGGGGTAAAAATTAAATTAACCCTGCTTTCTTTTACACTTGTATGTTCTCTTAACAACAGATGAATTCATTTACAAAAATATTTACCACTTACTTTAGACTGAAAAATATCTAAATGTAATCAATGTTGTTGACATTTTCAGTGAAATGAAACAAATTAATCAAAGCATTCTAATTATAAAAATTAAACTCATTCATGCAACTGCCAAAAAAATGAGGTTTCTTAACCAAAACCATTACATCAGAAATTAAAAACCTCTTTCACACAGATGTTTTCCAGGAGTTAAAAACATGTCTGGGCTGGCTACTGCTACTGGGTACCACATTTCTAAAGGCTAAACTAAATCCACTGAACTTTCAGAAGAGTATTTTTCATCTCACTTCCAAGAAGTGGTTATTATGACAAATCAAGTGAAATACATTTTTAATAATGATAAAAAATTGTATATTATAATAAACATTTTATATTATCAGAGATCTTTAAGATCATAGTTCTTGATAAAGGATACTTTTTTCTAGAAAAGAGTTAACACCACTGGTGCTACCATGGAGTGATCACGCCAGCCCGATCTGGACCCATACTGAATTTCCAGTAAATCCTGTTCTAGACACTTATGAAGAAATGCATCGATAAAAAGGTAAATGCTAATTAGGCATTATAATGTTTAAATAGGGTTTATGCTGGATTTCAAAATATGCACAAGCACTTCAGAAGTAAACAGCTTTATATTGTATTCCTTGATTTCAAATAGTCTAAACAGTTTAGCATTGACGTGCCTTTCCACTCACAGCCCTTGCAGTGCACCTCTTGACCTTTCAGCACTCAAGAGTGGGGCTGAGATAACTAAAATCTGGGAAAGGTAGTAAAACACCAAGCACATAATAAATTAAATACTTGGAAAATTGTGGTAATAAGCCCTTTGGGGTAAGTCTCTTTCAAAGCAGTAGCACTGTTTAACACTACTGGAACAATTCTTGTTTTATTTAAAACTTGTGTTAAGGAGCTTCACCTACTGCTTAGATACAAAATGTGTTTCTGATACAGTGAGGTGATTCTGTTTCAGTGAGTTTCTGGTTTATTTCTCTCTTTAGGTCTCTGTCTAAATAAAAAGACAACAGTTTGGTGAAATACTTAGTCCCATGTACACAAAAAGACAAGTTACTCCTTGCACTGAATGCCTCCATTCTCAAGGCATGTGGTTTGGGGAAGAAAAACATATGAACAGGTGACTACAATAAAAATTAACTTTGGCAAGGAGTCTTCTGGGATATCTTGTTTGTGCAAAGCTATATATGAATGGGAACCACAATTACGGTCTAGATCTTACCTACAGTCATTTTTAGAAGTGAATGCTAGAGAGATGACTGCTCTCACAGACAGGAAGAACAGCCAGCACCTGGAACTGGATGATGGAACTACCATGGTAATGAGAAAAAACAAGAAATTACAAGGAATGCCTGACACTATCAAGAATATTTGCATAAAGCCCTTAGGGAATCTCAGGAAGCCATGAAAAAGACTGGTCTTTCATGGAAATTTAGGAATGCAGAGATGGCGCTCATGTGCATACACAAACTGGGGAATTCTGCTTTAAACTAAGGAAGTTGAGAAAAACTGAGGCACTGGAAACTTGAGACTATTCTTTAGATCTTTGACATCTGTCTGAGGGGAGGCAAGAGATGGACAGCTGGGGAAAGACCCAACCAAAAGCTCCAATATTGAAACCATTGTGACTGCACTTAACAGAGGAGTTCTGCTACAAACCCACAATGAGAGAAATGGATAAGCAACCAGCAATTGTGCAACACATGAAATCAGAAATTAGTAACTGTTAAAGAACTTATAAAAAACCAGTCCCATGTGACCGTCTAGTCTATACTTCTGCAATGGGGCAGCACTGATGTAATTATCAGCACTCATGTTCTCAAAACAACTGATGTGAAAACATGCTAAAGGTGTCAGTTGACAAATGATAGCAAACATAGATCAAAATGAAGCAAGCAAATTGGCAGGAAAAATGAGTGACTGAATTGCCTGAGGGATCACACAGGTGTTAGATATATGACCATGTGAACAGAAATGCATACAAGTATTCACACAGAGCATCTTTTTACCAAGAACATTTTTTATCTCTTCACCATTATAAAACTGTCAACTCATATACACTTACTAGCACTCTAAAGGAAAAAAAGCAGAATGACTCATTGCTATTTATTAGTTTGATATGTTAACTAGCAAAAGAGAAAAAAATCCAGATATATTAAGTACGTGTAGACTGCCTACTCTTAATAATTCTAGCGAATCTTTGATCTATGTTAATCTCATGTTATTGTAGTAGGTATGAAGGACCATCATTCATCTCACATGAGCAAGGCACTCTTGCGTGTCATGATAGATTTTATCAAGAAGAAAATGAAGTCAAAGGTGGCTGTCAAGGCACCAGGGTTTTGAGTGGAGAACCTCAGAATGGGATTTTTAACTTAGAGAATTCGATGGAGGAAAGAAAGAAATTTAATTAACCACTCTACATACACAGTACTTCATTGATCATCAAAAAGCTTTCTTCATCTACATTTGCACAGGAAAAATTTTCACCCAGGCAGTTTACCAAGTAGAGGGAACTTGCAAAGTAATCAACAGCAGTTCAGTGCGCAAATGAAACAATGGGGTAGTTTGGTATTGGCAAAGATGCTCTTTCATTATTCCTTTTAAATGTTATGGAGAGATGGGATTTGAGCCCAGCAGTAAATGTAGGGCATGAGAATGTTGACAGGATATTAGAAGGAATCCTGTGGTGGCAAAGTCAATGTAATTCTCATCACTCCAAAGAAACAGGCCTATGGTATTTTATGAGCAGTGAGTACAAATAATATTCACTTTGGCTTTTAGCACAGTAGTGACTGGCAAAAATACAAAAATTCTTTTTAAAATAAAAGTAATAAAATGTTGGGGATTTTTTCCCCTTTTTTAATTTGGCAGGCTATGCTAAAAGACACCCAAAATGTTAGAATTAGAGGTTCATTTTTCCTTGCACTTGAGTATCACTTTGGGGTTTTTTTACTAATCAGTGTTGCTTTACAAGATGACATAGGAACGTTCTCCCTGACAAGGAGCAGATACCGAAGGCATTCCACTGGTGCTGAAGTTAACCAGAAAAGGATCTCATTGATCATTGCTGAGAGGAGTTATTGTCCTCCCTGTTTGCCACAGATTCAATACGGGTCAGGTGAGCATCAGACTGTGACTCAGTTCACCTGCCAATACCCTTTAGTGCTGCTGGCGGCCTTATTCCAGCCCCGATCCCAGGAAGCATTTGCACCAGGACTTTAGAAAGCAGCTGTGAAAGTATTCTGAAAGTCAGTGAGCCTTGGAGTCCACAGATCTCTCTGGGAAAGAACTCAAGCAGGGCTGCAAGGACCAACCATTCTGATTATTTACTTGGCATCAAGTGAACACGAACACTTATTCCACAGTCCTCTGAACTCATCACTAAATGATGCTGCTACCAAAATATCAGCAATGCAAGTTACCCCAACGTTGTGCTAAACTCCTCCAGCTGGAACTGTAAAGGCACTTGCACATTGATTTCTGCTATAGAGAATGCTAAGCCTGCATGTTTTTGGTTTTTGACACTTAGGGCTGAATATCTATATTAGAACTAGTACTTAGCTTCTTCTTTTACCTAACATATTTCAAGTTTTCAAATCATTAAAAGAGAAACTGTAGACAGAAGAGCTGACATCCCATTGGTAAGGGACTTGTTTTAGCTCTGTGTTAAGCTTCAAGAGAATATAAATGGGTAGACAGCTCTCTGTACCTGCTGCACAAGAACAAGCTTCAGCTACAACCACTGTCTGTACAGGGGACAGTGCACAGTGGACACATCACATCACATCACCACGTACATGCTCTCCCAAAAGTCACAAGTACCATAAGATTAGCGTGAGAGAAGGAATATATGTTGAAATTATGATAAAACTAGAAGTCCACGCATACGTTGTGTTCATACTACTAACACATACCCTAAAATTACATTATCTAGGAAAACAGGTCTATATTTAGCTCTGGATGCTTGAAGGCTTTTTTTCCCTTCTTCTCCACCCATGTTAAAAAAACCCCAAACACATCAATTCTCTTCTTCATTTTCCCACACTAATGCATTATTGACTACAATGTACCAAACTTGCACTTGCAGTCTAACCCACTATTACAGCACCTTGTATCAGTACTTTAAACATTGCTTAACAAGAAAAATATGTCAATATACAATGAAAGCCTTCATTTATGCTTTCAAATTGAGGAAACTGCTGCAAGCTATGTTGTAAATTACCCCCAAGAATGTTTAACTGGGCAAAATAAAGAACAAATTTTAGTGACATCAGACGTGACTTGATTCATAATTAGCAACACTTAACAATATATTAACTTTATCTCCTTTCCATTCCAGTGACCCTTTCAGTCCTGAGCAATGTTTGCATATTCTACCATAAATCATGTCTCAGATTTATCAATGAGCTTGGAGCAGTTTTGTTATTTGTGAAAATTACGAAGTGAACTCCTGGTTCAAAAATGTTTTGATAAGGTGGAACAGGGTAGGTGATAGCTGCCTGATCTCAGCTTCACTCCAGTCTCTCTCCAAACTGAAAGAGAGCTCTAACTGGTACCTGTGCAGAGGTCCACCACTTCAATACCTGATGCCACTGACTGGTGGGGCCACGCCAAACTGCTCCAAACCAGGTCCTAATGCCAAGTTAGCACTCCGCCTAAAGCAACTGTCAAGTAATGATAGATTGGACAAATCTGATTGCTCTATCAAAACATTCATCTCAAATCTTGATTAGTAAACCTATTGAATTATGATTAATTCACAAGAGTGCTGCTGACAGATAAGGTACTTTATCTGACAATGTGTAGTAGTTGCTTTGCCTGAAGCAAAAAAGCTCTGAAGCTGCTGGTGAAATAAACAGTATCAACTACAACACACTGCAAAGGATAATGAGGCTACATGCACCTTTTAATTTAATAAAGGCTGATCTGTGAGAATTTAGCTTCAGCCACAAAAACATAGGGAAGAGAGGGTAAGAGCCAGGAAATCACCAAATTGGCAGGAGAAAAGGTAAAACTGCCAGAACTGCCAGACTGAAAGTACAGAGCTGAAAGATGCATGGGATGGGCTGCAGGGACTTTTGGGGCAGCTAAGATAAATCCGAAAATCCCAAAATTCCTGGCTTTGAGAAAAATCTGAATCCAAAATTATGGCATATGGCTTTGGTTTTACTGTCTCCTAGGAGAGCGTAACATTTACACGAGATGTGATATCATCTGCTTTGCAGTTCCAGTGAATAAAGCAAGTGGTTAAAAACTGAAAACTGTATTCAACACATGAAAGCAGGAGAGACTTTCTTCAGTGTTACTAAAATGATATTAAAGTAATATCTTACATTATTCATAATGTTTCATAAAATTAAATAAAAGAGAAAACAAATCTATTGTTTTTGCAACTTTAAAAAACCATCTACAACAACAGGTTTACAATTAATGAAAATAAAATGTTGTGGATTCATCAAACTTCTTTCAATGCCACCTCTGCATACTCATCCTGAATTTATCCCAGGCTCAGTATATCATAACAGACGTTCCATTACAGGGTAAAGTGAAAACCTACCAGTTTCAACTCCATTTCGCTGTCCTGATACCTGCATGTGCACAGGGGCAGACCATTAGAAAGCTCCACATTATTTGAATTTGTAGCACAGTTGGTGAAAAATAGGTATTGCAATATTTGGCTCTGACTTAATGAAGAAACCACCTTCTCCAAGTCACTTGTTAGTTTATCCTGACCTTATAAGTTTACAAAAACCCTAATGCACTATAATTATGTTTCTCCCCAGCCAGTATTAACCTTTCTGTGACTCTTTCTTCTTTATTCTCTCTCACACATATTTATTTATTTTACCTAGCCTCTGTTAATCAATGTGAACTGCAGATGGGGTCAAGGAAAGCTACTTCCTCCTTTGATAGCTTCCAATGCTTTCACTCCTGGGGATAAAAATGCTTTAAATGGAGTTATATTCTAGGAAAATCAATATATGATTACTGCAAAGATTTGTATCGATTGCCCTGTTGCATTGCAAAAAGGCTAAAGAAAAATTGCATGGCACATTCCCTTCATTTTCTACTCCAGAGAACTTGCTGCAAATATCTTGAGCAAGTCAGAAGTATTGGAACTTTATTTAATAACCTAAACTTTTCTTTGTTTAACCCTGCTACTTGTGTCTTTACTTTGAAAAAAAAATATATCCCCGCTGACACCTCTTTCCTAATGCCGAAAACCAGAGAGCTGCTTGCGATCCCGAAACACAAACGCACTGCAGCAAACATCCAGCTTGCAATAGCTTCACCCGTTTTGCATATTTCATAATAACAAAAAACCCCCTCCAAACCCCAAATTCCTATTTTCACTACTTTACCAGAATTGTTCATGCTTCTTCCTAGCACAGACACCACACCAAATATTCAGGCTGGATCATGTTTGCACAGACTGTCGTGGTGGAGGAGCTGGGTTTCCCGACCTGGTTTCATTTGTCTTGATGTAACCAGAGTGAGACTTGTTTTTCCCCACAAAAGTCCTAAGAACTGTAACTAGGTTCAAGTTCAAAGAGTATCTTATTAAAATTCCTTACAGGAATATAATTTTTTTTTTAACACATCCATATTTTGCAAGAATGGCCTAAATGCTTTCAGCAAATTGTTTTCAGACAACGGTCTCTGTAATCTCGTTTCTTGTAGCGCATGTTTTTCATTTCCATTACGTGGCATGCTATCCAAATAGGATACTGTTTTTACTGTTTGAAAGGATAATTAAAAGTTGTTAAATAATGTAACACACCACAATGTTTCAAAGTCACTTTGGATGAGTTCTCGGTTCATCAGTTTCCTGAAATATAACATTATTTACCTCTTAGTAAGATGTTCAGAGAACTACTGCCAAAAAGTAATATAGAAGGACTAAGATAATGATGTTTGTATTAGTGAATGCAGAATGCAAACATAAAATTATAATCGAAGGTACTGAATTTTTACCAAAATGTGCAAGTATTTCCCTATGTGCATACAATTTCTTGAAATCTCGCAAAGAAATAATAGGAACTTAAATTTTACAACTATCAAACATACTGCTTTTATTTCCCCAACTCCACTGGCAAATCAGTTAATCTAGTTGGAGTACCCTAATATTTAAAAAGGAGATAGTAGTCAATATCTTCTACTTTCTGTTCCTCTCCTTATGCCAAATATATTTCAGTTTTGAAGAAGTAAAAATATCATAGAGAATTCTTCTGTTACTTACATTTTTCTGTTTCAGGAATACTGTAAATTATTTCAATTACATTAAAAGGTATTTCATGGCATGCTCCATTACTTATCTTGTAGAATCCTTCAGGCTTTTCCCACGTTGCTCATTTTCATTATTAATAAATTCCTGACACAAAGTTTCTTTTTTTAACAACTTTTCCTGTGAAGTAGGTGCTAAACATACTACAAATTAACACTAAAGATTCTCATTAATGGACAAAGTGACATCATTCACATAAAAAAAGGGCAATACTAAGCCACATCTGATTCACAAGACTAATTTTCAGGAATTTTCCTTCTACGGATATGCATGTGCAAAAACCAAATAAACTCTGTTCTGGATGAAGTGTTTCGAACAGCTCAGTAATTTTGATGTCTGGCCATTTAACTGTTCTGGTGGGAGACAATAAAGCCTAGGAATAAAGTTTGTTTCCGGATTAAGATTTATGTTAATTTCTAGGTGAATGAAGGGTCCCAAGTAGTCTATTTCTATACTTGTACTTTTGACATTTCTCAAGGAGGGTCTGGGGAAGAAGACAGGCACACCTTTTCATGGAATGTGTATATAAGGAAAGTAAATACACACATGATACATGAACTCCTGTGAAAACCTGTCTCCTTCAACCAGATTGTTAAATAGAAGGTCTTAACTGCTGAGCTTTTAAAAGATTTGATTCCTTATGTTTTCCGATTCTTTTTCCTGCAAGACAACCCTACTCCACTCCAGCCCGTGCTGCTGAGCCTCATGCACTGCTGCTGTAACCCAGTGCTACCCGAAGAGAGGGAAAGCAAGTCCCTGGCAGGCAGGTCTCCAGCCTGTGTTTATCCACCTGCCCGTGCTGGCAGGCAGGTGTTCCCAGAGCCAGGAGCAGTGAAGCTACACACTGCCCTGTCCAGCTGTCCTCTGCTCTTCCATGCACAATGGGTGACAGACTAGACATAGATTTTGGGATCCATTTGGTTTGATGGTTTTTTGGATAGATGTTCTGCTAGCAGAATAATGCATGGAACATGCACTCACAGTCACAAAACTAACAGAAAGAACTCAATTCCTATATATATATATATATATTTACACACACAAGCAGCACCACACACTCTTCCCTGCAAAATGAATTACACTACTAAGTGTAACTCACATATGCAGAAACTTGCTCATGATAAAATGAAGTAAAATCAAATTTTCTGCATTTTTAATATTTCTACTATTACCTATGAAAAAGTAAACAAAAATAATTTGAATTGGATAATGTACATCCAGAATGACTGGCTGTCAAAACATCCCTTAGATCTACAGATGCCTTTTGCTAAAACAAATGGAAAATTATATGTAACATTCTAAGCTTTGTTTCTCAAATTACCTTTTCCGCTAATTTATGTCAAATACAGAATAAAATTATTTATCAATAGAAAATCAAAAGATTTTTTATCTTCTATATCATTCTAAAAATTCCAGCCAAGTATTTACAATCATATTCAAAAGCGTGCTACTATATACCAATATTTTACCTCCACATTAAAACTTTAACGATCAAATAATTTAAGATTGTCTTTTTAATAGGATAAATCTTTACTGAAACCAAACCCCTGCCTAATGCAATGTGTATATTGTATAAGAGAGACAACAAAAGATACGTGTGTAACACATTTAGCGCAGCTCTGGATTTCCTTCAGCAGAGACAAGCAAAGCTCCAAGCCATCCATCTAAACAAAATTGTTGGTTCTGAATCATCACACATTCTTACCTACCTAACAAAAATAACATCACAAGGAAGAAAAATAACCTCAGTCCAGCTTTTCAGCTACTCCCCAAACTCCTGTGAGAATCAATCATTAGCTGGTGTTAAATGTCTTTGTTCCATGAGATTCAGTAGAACAAAAGCAGTTCACACTGGGTGAAACCCTAGACAAGACTTATACATGAACTAACACTGCTCTCTCACAAGGACAAGATGTTTATGGAAAACAAGAAGGCACAAAATGGGGAGCAGTGCTCCCTTCTGTTGGAGGAACCCTCTGAACGAGGTGGGGATCTTTGAGGTGATATAGCAAAGTAAAACCTTCTCCGCCCCCTTCCGCCTCAGCGTTTTCCCCATTCTAAAAAACACAGCAATTATTCAGTTAGGCAAATCTAACGATGTCTTAATTTGGAGATTTTCATACTTTGCCGATATAACTACCAAAACCAGCAGCACTTTCACCCTGCATTTCCAAACTGTATTGATGGTCACCCACCAACACAGCCGGTCCCAGAGGCCAGCACTTCGTGTTTGGAACATGACTCTGCAGATCAGGGTTCGCTGTGATTTGATGACCACCAAGGACTGACCACGACACTCAGAGAATGGGAATGCTTGTTAAAGTAAATGTGAAGTGCTGCAGCCCACAAAACAAAGTCAATGGGTATGCAGAGCTCTCCCAGACAGGAGGGCACCACTGGATGGTCAGTGAATGCCAGATTATCATCTCCATGAGAAGGGGTGTTAGGCTCTCCCAAAATAAAGTTTCACTTTAATTAAACCTGATTAAAGATATCACCCAAAATCTAGAGTAATTATAACCAGGCAGCCCAGCAAAATACCCTGGGCACTACTAAACCATCCCAGGATAAAGGTCTAGATTTAAAAATTCCAGTTATATGTATGTATAAACACATACACACACACACTCTCATTTTAGTATTGACTCATAAAAGGATTAAGTTAAAATTGAATACAGAATCAAATACATGGAAATCTAGACCCTATTTGCTATATACATATGTAATTGCTATTCTTGTGTAATCTATGAGTAAAAATCTGGTTTTGTTACATTCAGAAACAGAATTTCTTCAATGTACAAAACTGCATAGTTTATTAAATAAACACAAACTGGGATATAATGGCATACATTTGTTTTCATTACAAGTAGTAATGCAATATTTCTCTGAGGCTTACTACATTAGCATTTCTCTCCATGTTCCAAATGCCTTTGAACTTTCTGAAAAGCTACATCTGTTAGCTCCCTTGTATACAGCCGAAACTTACCAAGTGAATTAACTTTTAATATAAATTGCTTTGTTCACTATTAAGATTGATGTTGGACACACTGTACTGTAAGTTGCAAACTGCAATTACAATTCACTGCAATTATCTCTGGTTGTTAATAGCACAAGATAGCATGTCACTTTCTACCAAGTGTATAATTTATCATCTGGTTGGGGTTTTTTTTGGTTTTTCCCTTCATGAACTCTTGTGGTATTCCAAATGTATAATCTTGTTGTATTTATTTCCCAGTGGTCCAACAAAATGCACAGCAAGTGCTGACTAGAACAAACTAAAAGGCAGTGCTATTGACAAGCCGTCACTTGAGCAGTAATGAACACTCTGCCTTTACTTTCACCTCACCCAACTAACAGCTTTAATTTATGATAAAGCAAACGAGAGACAACCTCCAGTTTTATTATACCCTCAGTGCTGTTTCAAATCAAGTAATTAGAAGGTCAAGAGGCAGGTCTAGAAAGCCAAACACAAATGCAAGCCCTCTGCACTGACATTTTTAAAAAGTCTTGACTGTTCAAAGAGCATTTTATCCATCCCTCTTCTGCAGGGCAGTGCGAGGCAGTTTTTACCACCGTAACCAATCTGAAACAGTGTAGTTCAATTCTTTGCTGAGTAATTCAGCCCATATGTTCCGAGAGATACCCAGCAGACAATGTCCCTTCTCCAGGCTTCTCTTTAAAAGAAAGGTACAGGTGAGCTTTATAAACATGCTTTTCCAACAGAAACTTTCATATAAAATTGGCTTTCTTTTAAAAACCTTTTTAGAAGTACAAGAAATTTCATGGGATACCATTAAAAAAAAGAGTGAAATAATTGAAGCAAATAAATAAGAAAAAAAAATCTGTGTTAGAAAGGTGAGCTTAAATCCTCTAAAAGCTTCTTTGTAACTTGACAAGTAAACTGTTCCTAGAACTGCTGAAGAACTAGTTTTTCTTGAATGTTTAGACCAACTGGAATAAAAGCACATAACTATATTTGGTCTTTGCAGTATTGTTATATAAATATTTACAACTAGGGAGATATAATTATGCTAATGCAGCATGTCTCCATTTTCACTATATGATATAATCTTGAATTTAAATTTCAGTCAAAAGTAACTCATAATACCTTAGAAGCTATTGAAAATTGTTCCTCAGCTGTGTACAATGAAACCTACACAATTAGGCGTTCTTGTTAGGCAACTGTATGCCTTAAGCTACATCAAAGGATACTCCAATGGATTATTACAGCTCTGTTATATGGTGATTGGAAAATTACTTCCCATTAAGAAACTGTTTTTGCTGAGCCTTTGATGAGTTGTCTTAGACTACCTTCACAACTTCAGATAAATCGCTGAACTCCAGCCAGGCCTGAATAAAAGGCAACAGCTGTTTAACACAAATCAACAGTTTTAGGAAAAGATAAATCGGGGTCCAAATGAAAAAATCTGTGGAATGAGTCTGAGTACACCTATGTGCATGGCCACTTGGACCAAGGCTCTTCTCTTCATAGAGTGCTTGTGGAATATATGCCAGGAACCTTCACAATACCTCAGAGAAAGAACTTTTGTCTCATCCAAAATATTGGTGTTGCACCAGCAGTGGAACAACAGTTCCCACTGACAACACCACACCGGGGACAGCATGCAGAGTGCCACTTGCAGATTTATGCCACGCTAACCCTTGCACTGTGTTTTTCTGTAATTCAAGTGTTGTAAAATTATCAAGCTATTTAGACCATACTTCCTTAGCTAAATATGATGGTAGAATCCATACACAAAGGTTTAACCGCCTACATCCAGAACTACAGTTCTCAACAACCCGTATTATTTCTATGTAACACAGACATTAGATGAGTTTAACAACAAAAACTGCAGCCAAATTAAGGCAAAGGTTTCACAAGTGCTTGCATAAGAAAACACTGTGATTTTCCAAGTATTTGTGCATCATGGGAGTTTTTAGTCTTTAGCATATACTATATTTTGGAAAGTATGTCTTACATATTTAATGTTTTTTTAAGATTCTGATGTATCATTTTTCTCAAAGTAATTTTTGCTCTATCATGGCATGTTCACATGGCAAGTGCAATTATACTTAATGACATAAGTGGTGTAAATGTGTGATTATATAATTAGAACCTGCAGTTATGCTGTGAAGGTCCTTGTGGAATGGAAGAACCCCCAGAAGATACTGTACACAGACCTAGGAGAATTAACATAACTCAGTGAGCTGCACTTGAGTTTTTACAGACAACACAAAAGGAATAATTTCAGAAGTTCTCTCCAAAGAGCTATTCAAACAACAATCCTTTACACAAACCATTGTAAGCAGCTTCCACCTTCCCTCTTCTACAGTTGTCAATAGTGATTTAAATGTTTCTCGTGCTGACAGGGATGGAAAAGTGTGAATGACTACAAGGAAAGCAGACATAGAGTTATATGGACATTTTGGTGAATAAGGACTTCCAGCTCTTTCCACATCTTAATTACCAGTGCTTCATAGCTGGTGCAGTTGTGTGTAATTTGCTCTGAATTCGATTTGGTCTAAATGTCCAAATGTACACAGCCTGTATGATTCAATTATTTACAACCAAGTAACATCACCCCAATACATCTACAGCAGTGCTGAGAAGCACTCTGAACTGGGAAGTTTTATCCTGGCTCATATGAAAGCTCTGAAGCTATTTTACTTCGGTGAGTCCCTTGTGACTCTGCTGTTTTTCCCTGACAATGGTCTTCAGAGTCTATTTCCTCAAGCTGCTGCATACAGCATAAGGTTAAATTTATTTCTCTCTACTCTGTGCACTCCTATTTAATACTTTCCACCACATAAATAGTGAACTGCCTTCTTCCTACTTCACTGGTCAACAGCACCTGCAAAGATCACTTTGTCATCTTTTCCCACAAGAAACTCCAACTCTGAAGCTTCCACTTTCCACGTATCCCCAGGGTAAGCAGATTTCCTAGGATGAAGTTAAAACCGAAGGCATCCCCTTGGCTGTCCCCTCGCCTGCTCCTGTCTAACGTTTACCACCTCCCTTATTCAGACAGAGCACACGCAAATGGGGAACACAAATGATCTGTAAACCTTGCAAAGAAGCTTAAAAACCGAGTACACGATATATGCATCCAAAATTCAGAATGCAACAAAAGAATATCAGATGTAGCTGCTGTTCAGTGTATTTTTAGATTGACATAGTCTGTGTGTAGCAGGCAAAATCTGACTGAAATGGTGAACTTTGACAGGTGGCAGCAGGTAAGGGTGCATATGCGGGAAAATAAGAGACTGAATGCTCGACTTAAACATATTAGGAACTCTTCTTTGTAGCATCACCTGCTGAAACACCATCCAAACTCACACAATTCAAACCAGATAATATTCAGTGTTAAGTATTTCTTTAGCAAACCTTTGATGGATTCTCAAATTTATGACCTTATGACAAAAGGAGCTTACAAGGATCATTATGAGATTATGATATAAAAAAAAATAAAAATAATTCATTCCTTGGTTCAGATGCAGCCATTGCAAGGCAAAACAGCATTTATCTTCAAACTACTGTTCAAAGACTGTTAAGCAGTAGAGGAAGTACTGAGGATATAAGGAAATCTGTGAATCAGTGAAAGATGTCGGTATGCAAGAGTGAAGATATACCAGCTGGGCTCCTGCTTCAGCTGGTTACCAGAGGGCCAGGAAGAAATTAGTCTCAGCCATCAGTTAAAAGAACACCTGGACATTAACCTGGGGCACGAATTCCCTTATGAACAAGGTAATCTTTGTTTCCTCACCAGTACATCTAGAAACTAAATAATGACTACTTTAAAAAAATAAAAATCCTTAGTCCCAAGTGTCCTTAAATCACTTCAATTAAAAAAAAGTATTTATGAAAAGAACAGGGGAAAACACAGCATGCTTTGCTCTCACTTTAAGATACAAATGAAATAAACTGCAGTAGCATCTCACCTTCTTGACAAAGGCATGCAAACATGGGGCTGTACCTAATTTATTCTTTATTCATCCTTATATAATTGTCTAATTAAGAGTTGATGCTCTCCTCAAGCAATCACTGGATGAAAACGAAGCACAAGGTAATGAATTTATTTTTGGATAGACAGAACTTCTACACTGAAGATGAAACAAGCTCTCAAAAAAAAAAGCTATGCTGTATTTTGGCTAGTGCCTTGTGCTTTCTCTTTTTTGGAGATCTTGCCTTAGGATGCAGAATGAGGACACAGTTTGTGCTTGCCTGTATGGATCATCCCAGAGAAATGAGCATTGCACAATTTCCATCGACATTTACAAAATCGCACATATGGCTAAGGAGAAACTATTAGTGGTGTTTGAATCATATTATATTTGGCAGCACTGATATTCAGACTGCCAAATACCACCCAATTCCACACACAGCACTAAAGCTCTGTTTTAATACTCCAGCAGACTCTGCCCTTCGAAAATCTTCACGAGGCAAAGCTAAAGATTTAAACTAAATCATTACTTTCCCCCCCTTAATAAACAGCTTTTTGGAACAAAAGCTCAATATATTTTGTAGAAGAAAAATATTCTTGTAACAAGATATTTGATTGCTTTCCAATAAAAAATGAAGAACATATTATTTATATTATAAAAATTTTATATTTTTCTTTTGGTTTCTATTATCCTGTGTTGGATGGGGAAAAAAATTAGAATGATTTTTACTGCCAAACTAGTATACACAGAGAAAAATTTATTTGTTTCCAGTGGGGGTAGCAAAGATGAGAAAAATAATTGTGTTCAATGATAAAATTCCATACTTGAATTATTTTTATTAAACTGTGAGTACATTTTGGAAGAAAATCCAAATTCCACCACAACGTTGGCACGAATCTGCTCACCATTTATTTTTTTCTCTAGTATTCTTGCTAGGGGCATGCATCACTATTTTAGTATTTCAATCCTTCTCTCAGCAGCTAGCAGCATCCTGGCAGAGCATTTGATGATGGACATTCTGTCTGCTCAGTTTGTACCAACAAATTATTGCAGCAAAAATTTACATCACTGATGACAGGTACCCTGTTACTAGAGAAGTAGGAAACCTAGAAAATGTGCCACGAGAAAGACTGGGGAAGGGAAGGCAGGAAGGAGTCAAGTCCCCCTCAAGCTGAAGAAGCTACAAAAGCTCCGAGATACGAACTGGCAGCTGGAAATGAGCTAAATGCTTCTTACTCCTTCTGTTAGACACTGGTGCTTCCCGCTGGCCAAGGAGCTTCCTGAATGAAATGTGGGTTACTAAAGTTGTACAAATTTTGGAATGGTATTTTTTTCAGCAGCAGATTCAAAACTCACAACTAGTTTTACATAATCACATTTTCAACTAACTTATTTTTTTTTCTACCACTGATGTGTGCAATAAAATGCACAGAGTATTCACATTCCAAGAAGAGACTTGTCCCTGTTGTCTCCTCGTCAGTGTCAGTGCTAAGGTCCGTCTTTGACTGTCACCATTCAAAAGTACGTAACAGTGATTGCTAGAAGTTGATGGAGGTCTCATAGATATATTGGGATGATATCAAATTTTATTACTACCCCATATAAGTACATGCCAAGTATGGAAACACGTATTTTGCAAGATTTCCAAAGATAGCTAATGCCTTCTTAGTGCGTATTTTTATGCCAATTTTCTTTGATGTTTTGCATTCATGTTAACCACTGTCCTTCAGGTGACACAGAACAGAAACACTCTTTTCTCTCACAAAACGTTTTCTTACTCTGGTCCTGAAATACAAATCCAACTCCAGGCAGATAGTGGTGCCTTCCATTTTTGGGTCAGCCTTCATCTGCATGTTACACACACACTAAAGATGTATATTTTATCTCTCAATCAGTTCATACAAGTACATGAAAGGCACATCCTAGAAATTCTTTGCTACAGCTTCTGATTCATGATGTATCTTACGGAAGACGTATTTTAGGTTGTCTGTCCTTTGATTTCCCACAGAAACTAATAAATAATCAACAAAAATATGATTAAAGATGTTGCTTGAACTCTCAGCCAAAATGAATACTAGCTAGTTGAAAATCTTTCTGATCCAAATCTGTTTATCTTAGAAACAGAATTCTAACTTAGATTTTAAAAAGCCTGATGAAGGGTTGAGCTAAGTTTTGACATGATCTTTTCATATTCAAAATATCTCTTGAAGTAAGAGGGAAAAGGTTATGAAACTTGAAATTATAGAGGGATGAAATAGAGCTTAATAAACTAGAAAAATATTTATCTACATTTGCAATCCTCTATTAAAAAAAACCCCCAAAAACAACAAAAAAAATCCGTTTGAAATCTTAACCAACCAATATTGATGCATTCCTGTGAACACTGCTCTAAGTCTTTGTTTAGGTAACTAAAAGATCACAGCCAAAAGGAGATATTAGATTAAAAGTATTCTAACTTATGTCTAACTTCCCAAATCAAAAGGTGAGGAAAAACTAAAATTAAAACTCCGAACTGAGTATTTCCTGTAATTCAATTCTCTGTAAGTCCATCTGTTTATCTAAAACTCTATTCCAAATTTCCCAAACATATTCAACAAATTAGGCAGTGGGCTTAAATTGAATTTGAGAGCATACATGAGACTTCTTCCTTGCCTTTACAAGTATAGGCAGGATGAAAAAGAGCCGGTCAAAAAAATATAATTTATCAAAACATACATGACCTCTAGCCTTTTAAAGAAGTATTTCTTTTCGAATAGGCAAACCTGAGATACTTTCACAAACCACTTATTGCTGTCTGTAAATGCTCGAGATCTAAGACATGAACCTTATATTTTGTCATGAAAGAATAGTTCTAGCTCAGAGGAACAACAAAGTAAATAGAAATGGAAGCACCAAAAGAAGGGATTATTTGTATAAAGCAAAGTGCTAATTAAAACTTTCAGTTGTTTTCTTATGAAAATACTATTGACTATTAAAAAAAACTATTAAAAATTGTTTTACAACTCAAGATGATAACTAACGCACTTGATAGAAATGCATTTTGTCAATTCTACATAATACATACTTATTCAGCCAATTCTATGCGTTTTACTACTTTGGAAATAATTACTATTTAAATATTTAGTAAAAGTGATAAAAAATATGTTTTAGGTCTACTTTTAGGAAAAATTGAAAATGTACAAGATGATAATTTCTTGAATAGTTGTTTTTTAATTAAAATAAAACTTATTATATTGGATATACTACCAAAAAAAATTCTTTTATTTTTGTCTCTCATGTCCAGCAAGCATTTAAAACCTGCAGCTCAAGTCCTCGTATATCAATATATGCAAAGGTTAGGATAGGAAAAGAAGCTTTCCTGCATTTTCAACTCTCAATTGGTTTCTCAGCTTTGAATGAATTACTCAGTGAACCATAATGAAGGAAAAACTCTCTGTGCACGATGCCACTGCTGCCAAAAGCCAGCTTAGCAGTTTAGCAGCCTTGCTCCAGGTGTTTAACTCCTTCAGCCATCTGACTTTAACACTTAAGCTGTAAACAAGAATGCTGCTTCATTACTGGGTTTCATTACTGGGTACAGCTTCATGTTTATTTCTACATATTTATTTTAAAGCAGAATGATGCAAATACAAATGTCAGTGTTTATTCATTTCCTTACACTGATTTTCTTTTTACTTGCTCTAATTTCTATGTAACACATTTAAACTTACCTTTATATTTATTAAGAACAATACAGACCCTTACTTCTCTACATATTTTTCTAACACCTTTTCAACAGGACCTGCAGAGGACAAACAAAAAAATGCTTTCTTGTAGCTTTCTCAGCCAGTCCTGCTCAGCCCTTTTAGCATGTAGCTGTCACAATAAATTTTACAATTGAGGAAAAGAAGTCTCCTTAACTTCACAATTTAGATCACAAGCAAATGTCATTTCTTCAAAGCATCTGCAGTAATTATACAAACACAAGCCCGAGCAGATCAACAAAATGCCTCTCTCCACAAAGGCCTGTAGATGCAGCATGGAAATTCATGTCCAAAGCAGAGGAAAGCCACAAGCAGCTACTCAGTCCTCCGGTAAGACAACCTTGTTCATGGTAATGAGTGTTAGCAGTTTGAAAATCTTGATGATAAAAAGCAGATGCCCAGAAAAAGCTTAATTTGATTTAGAAGAGAGATGCAGTACCTCTAATAGATGACCTAACATGGGGACTGGGTGTGTTTTACCGTGAGCTGCCAAGACCTGACGTGCAGTGCGCGTTCTGTGGGAGCAGAGCTGAAGACCTCGCAATTTAGGGAACGTCCCCTGCGGTCCAGCTGTTTACACGAGGCTTCAGATGGGAAGAGCTGAGTGACAAATTTTGCACATAATCAGCAGGACCCAGTCATCCTTCAGCTCTTGTTTATTCTGAGAGAAAATCAAACTACTAAAAGTTCACCAGAAGGGATAATGCAGTGTTCCCACGAACTCCATTTTACCAACATTACTGCATTCTTAGTACCCTTTTCATCTGACTCAAAGCAACTATAGTCTCAAAAAACAGCTTTCCGAGACCGTGTAGGCAGTGTCCAACAATACACAAAGATTAAATTGACCCTCGTGCAGGAAACCTCTCAGTGTGCCACTCTAGTAATATACTCTGAAATATACAGAGCTGATCTTTTTTACAAAAAGGACATAGACATTTTTATTTATCACAATTGAAATGCTCTTTTATCCCCCTCTTCCGTGTACCTTTTTTCTTTATACTCTACAGACAATACACAAAATATTTTACAGACTTTCAAAGAAATTCTGCAAAGGAAATAGAAGGATTCACGTAAGCAGAGCAAATACACCTTTACAGTAAACATTTGATACTCTTGAAACTTTTTTCATTCAATATGTAATTCATGGGAATAACAGAATTGAAATACTGTCACATTATCTGCGCTAGCCAAAAAAAAAAAAAAAAAAAAAAATCTAGCATTACTGAAAGATGATCTGACATTTGGCCTTAAATGAAGGAACACAAACAAGTTTAATATCTCTGCTGAAAGAATGCTCATATTTGAGTATCTTAACCTAGCCTCAATGCACTAAGACATCTCACTAAAAATCCTTTGATTACTGGTGGCGTTTCCAGCATCCATTACACATAATACGTTAGTGTAGTGCAAACATAGCATTTAGCTTGTAAGCAAATGTGATTTTAAATATACCTTATGCATGGAGGCTGGAGACATCCACTCTCCTGTCTCTGCAAGCTGCTCTGCACAGTTAGCTAACTAGTGCTTTCTCACATTTCATGAAGAGACTCCTCCAAACTCACTGAGGGAATTCCTGAAAGGACTATGAAATTTCAGCCAGAGCCCCCTAACCAGAGCACAAACCACAGAAAGACTCAGCCCTTTTCAAGACATCAAACAGCTTCTAGTCTATAATTTAAAAAGCAATTAAAAATTACAGAAAGCACAATGTCTGCATATGCGATCTCAGCAACTGCTCTGTGGGTTGTTTCATCCCAAACCTGTGTAAACTAAATTTTAAGGAAGTATTTCTCTCCCTATGGAAGTCCTTAGAGCATATTTCATATCACTTACGGTATTTAAGAGGACAACATGAACAACATTAGGAGTCTCAGTACAAGCAGTGCAGAACTGAGTGTCACACACTGCCACATACAAGCACAAGGCAACTTCTGTGAATTACAAAACGGCAAAATGATTTTCTAGCAGAGAACACAAAGACTTGAAAGAAATTGATTAAGAAATATTTTTGTGCCTCTTCTATTCAACAACTAAGTGGAGAGGAAAATGCATATTTTCAGTTTTCTATATAAAAGTGTAGGTCTTTTATGAACCATTTTAACGTATCTATTTTAATAATTAAGCTTTACCCCAAGTATTGTAGGGAGAGTTGAGTGGAAACACAGTAGGCTGAAAATAAAGCTGTTGCCTATGTGCATATTAGCGCAGAGTTAATTGGAGCTCTGCTGTACATAAAGAGGGTGCTGAAGGCACATCTTAGTGTGCATCAATGGTGAATATCAGTGATCAGCCCCATAAATCAAAACCAAACTAAGCTCTACTTCGTAAGGAGTATAAAAACTTTTTTAGCACAAAATATCTCACAGCAACAGAATTTAAAATACAACTGAACTCAATGAATATACAAGTATATTTACTGATTTTACATAGTAACATCATTTCTGCCTATGCTCCTCTATTTTCTTTTGTTATCGTGAAAAAAGTAATTCTGGGATATTATAATAAATACTTACACATCAGAATATATAAAAGAATTTAAATGTCAACAAAAAATGCCAAGAATGCAAAGCAGTGATGCCAGTTTTTGTTGACTAGTTTGTGAACAGCCACCTCATAAACTGTGCCATAAACACAATAATTAGCTGGTGATGGCTAGATACGTGTATGAAGGGAAAACAAGGAAACCAACTATCTAGAACCTGAATTCTAAACTTGAACATTCCCGACACCCATCTCTACCTAACTGATGTCTAGCATCCATCTAATATTCCAAAGGATTATTAGTCACTTGCTCCGAGATGTGATACACACACTCTCTATGGTTCTGGACAGCATCGGAAGCTCTGCACCTGCTACAAGCAAAATCTCTACAAAATTCCTGAATGAAACCCTGGCCCCTGCAGTTGTTAATAGCAATGTTCTTGCAGACAGCCAAGTAGCCCTGAATTTCTTCATGTGAGGAAATTCAAATGATGCAAAAGTATTAATAAAAACGTCAAGTTCCAGTGGAAACTGAAAAACAAGGCTACTCCCTGAACCATACTGCCTGTTTTGACGGTAAAAAGCTGAGCAGCAAATAGGGAGAGGGGAAAAAACATGGGAAGTGCATCAACATAAGTTCTCAAGCAAAGGCTCTGAATGGATTTACACATCTTAAATCTCATTATTATTCACTCTCAAGTCAATACTTCTGCTAAGACACCAAAATACCCATTTTGTTTAACACAATCCATGATATTTCCACTGTACCTTGTCCTTCAAAAACGTTTGAAGTGTTTTAAAATAAGTATTTAAAAAAGATTAATTATTGCATTTATATAAACTATTTAATAACTATCCTAGCAAAGAGGAAAACACAGAAAGAGAAAAAAGTGGTCATCTGTGCTGAGCAGTAACCAGACAGTAATCACACACTCCCTTCAGCCACAGCCACTCCTGACTCCAAATATGAACTATTTGTCTTCAAGGATTCTTTTTAGCCTGTATGAGCATATTTAACTGTTTGACTTGTTCTGCAAGTTGTTTTTAATTGCTTTCATGTGAAAAAAACAGTGATAATTAAATTATCCTGCAGATCTCCCAACAGTGTTGACAGTTGCAATAGGAGAAAGATGACATGAAAGTACATTTTCACAAACCATGGACAAACCCTTGGAAATTGGCCATGTTGACATTCAAAGTGAAAGCTGACTAGAAGTATTACATTATTGTTTATAAAGTGCTATAGCAAAATGAAAATTATCATTCATTTCAGTGATTATTTTCAGAGCCATGCAGAGAAAAGAAAAACACCTAACATACAACCTTTGTAAACCAGTAACACAGTACATTCATGCTCCTGTTGTGTGATGCCAGGATAAATATTTTCCCTCAAATTTTACATCCCTGTGTGAATTTGGTGGGGATCATTCTATCATCTACATTAATGCCATTATATTCCAATTTGCCAGAGACAGAACTGAGTTCTTCATTACAGAATCACCTCAGATGATGCAGCACAACGCAACAACCCGTGTTCCTACAGAACCCTGTACTCCCTTGCCTCTTCTGGAGGTGCATTTGGGGCGAATGCATTTGCACAGGTGCATTGCTGAGTCTCAATCCAGTTCTTTTCCTTTGCTGAGTCTCAATGCATTTTTTTTTTCCTAGGCTACTTTACCCTTTAGCTCCATTTGACTTTCCATGGTACATTGCAGAGCTGTCCTAGATGAGTTCAGAGCACAATCCTATCACTTTTAAAGAGAATCTACACACCAGGTTCTTTGAATCTTCTTGATTTAGTCTAACATTTCCTTGCTACCTTTATGAAGTAGGCTAAGCTAAGGAAATGCACATCCTCCTCATTCTCTAGACTCTGAATCTCTGGATAAACCCATGTAACATTTTCTGAAAGACACAGACAGTGACCCTGATGTGCTGCTGATTTTAAGTGAAGGCTGCATTCCTATGGCTACGGCAACCACACGAGTTTTCAAAAGGCACATTTATTTCAGATCTTATCTTGAAGAATGAACAGAATTTTGACTGACTCAAGGCCTGTGCCAACAGCAGCCTGCACTGCGCACGGAGCTGAGACCCTGGGGAGTGAAAGTCAAGCGAGTGGAACTCAAGGTGACTAACTGCCCACTTTGTGCTGCCAGCCAGCACATTCCAAAAATAGGGCACTGCACTGGCTGGAGAAGGATCTTGTTACAGCAGACAGAGGATATTACCAGCACAGTGCATGTCAGATACCATTTGTCCCTACCAAATAATACTTTGGGCCAAGCATCCAAAGACAGTTAAGGCCACCCTTGGTTTTGGGCCAGGAGGTTTAACCCCAGAAGTCACTGCTACCACACAATCTGTGGTGTAAACTAGAAGGTTGTCAAAACATTTGTGAATGTGCTTACAAATCAAATAAATTGCTTCATTTGCAACTACACTCTACCGTAAACGCAGAAGCATAAGGCCACTGATTTTTATCATGTATTTCCACAGTTGTGGAAGCAGAATTTCCTGTAGAAGAAACTTCATTTAAAACTGCTCTTTCTTAAGGCAGGTGAAACAAAGAGCACAGTAAGGCCAGTGATCATAACCCTACTACCCTTCAGAAGCATAAAGAGCCTCTTGTACACTGATATACCCACTCCCCCCGATATACATGTATAAATTGCACACACATATGCACACACACATACGTACATAAACACTGTATCTATCTAGTTGAAGACAAGTTTAGCTAATGTGATTTTGATTGCTTTTCCAAGTGCTGATATCAGACATGAACTCTAGTTTGGTTTCATCCATTAGAATTTAAGACTTACCTAGCCCAGAGGAGTGTACACTCCATTCTTTACAAGGCACATTGTACTTTGATCCTACATGTGCTGAATGCCAGCAGTCACCTCGGGAGGAATATTGCTGTGGCCCTTCTCTTTCTGTGCTGATGGCTTTTAAAGCTACACTCAGCTCTGCTGTGGAAGAAGAGGTTCCATAGACAAAATGAGCTGCCTTTATTCAAGCCCTTACTAGTACATAATACACAATTTCTTATTTGAGATACAAATACAGTAGTACAAAGTCTCAGAAACATGCTCCTAATTCTCTGGAACCAGGATTGCGCTGCCTCGAGACTTTGCAGGTCCCCACAGCCACAGCCTGAGATGTAAAGGGCAATATGTGACACCCCTCCAGCTCCCCTCCTTCTCCCCCCATTCAAAATGATGGCAAATTTACACTTTTTGCTCGCAAGCAGCATATTCAGTACGATGTTAACGCAAATAGAAGTTTTCTAAATGTGCCAAACATAAGAACATCTCCAAGTTTAACAGTGCTGATTCTATTTCCAGCCATATTAAACATGGATCTTGAAGACTTCAAGTTATTAAAAGCTTAACATAATAATTACAAAGAAACAATTATTATGCAATTAGAGAGACATGTGTTAACTGTGCTTATACTTTTTAAGAAACTATGTGTTAATTAAATGCTATGCTTTGTGTTCAGACAATGCCCAGTAGATTATGTCTGTGTCCTTCAAATCCTGCCTTGACAAAGTACAAGGCACAGCTTTTACATTTTATCACTTACAAAACATTCAACAAAATTTCCTTTCAAAATCAACACTTTTTGGAATGGAGTAACAGCAAAAAAGGACACCTTCTTAGCTGACATCATAGCACTACCTAAATAAAATGGACACCAAGGTTCATATCAACATGATAAACATTTGAAACACAGATTTTGATTATTTCAGTGGTCTTAAAAGGTTTTCTGAAAAGTGAGACATAAAATAAAAGAAATAAAAATGTAAAATAACCCTTTTCTGCGCTATAAATCATTGAGCTGCTTTTCCCAAATCCATTAATAAAAACAGTGATTGTATTTCATGTTACAGTTATCTACAAAAGACCATTCTTAATTGCTCTTAAGGCATCATGTTTTATTTTAGCCAGGTTCACGTTTTATTATAGAAGACTAATGGGGCATAGACTCCTAGCAGAACTTATTTGGACCAGTCAGCTATAAAGAGGGTATAAAAATAGTTATGGAGGCAAAATAAAAATTAAAAACTACAGCTAAGCTTTCAGATTTACAGGTCTAATAAAATGTGTCATAAACTTTTGCTTTCATTCCAAAGCTTTGTCGTCAGAACATGCAGAATCTTTCCCCATTTCAAAAGTGTACGTTCAAAAGTTAAATCTTTCTATTTTCATTTTTAGTTTATAGTCTTGCTTGGGCACATGTAATTTCTTAAAATTTATTGCCATTTCATTAAATATCCCTGCTGATCAGAATGCAAGAGTGATAAGAAGGAGAATCATTACAGGATAATAATAATAATAACTTAATGGCATTTCTTGTTAATGAGGTAATAACAAGAGGCCTTCAGGCTTTCTGCTTCAAAGTTTATTTAACCAAACTACTTTATTTTTATCTTATTAACCAGAACCCTCAAGTTGTCATTGCCCTAATAATAATTTGAATACCTACTGGATTCATTTATTAAATTAGTTAAGGAATAAAATAATAAGCTAGACCTAAGAACTTTAAAAACCTCATGATATTAGACTGAGATGAACTCATCTGGATGTAACACTGAGTTTGTACTGATTTAAGGCCACAGGTGTTGCTCTGTTGTTTGCAGCAACATCTCCCAGAAAAGACTGAAATCCTAATCCTCTGCCCTTTGTAATTATTTTCTAGATCAAAGAAATTAGCACTTGTGTCCTTAAAAATTCTAGCTCATTT
>VYZT01025840.1:380515-432257 GCA_013400735.1 Pomatostomus ruficeps
ATTTCATCCTGCCTACTTGCTTTTGCTTATTACATGCAGCTGGATACCATTTCATTCTTTTTCCAAACTTAATTGTACTAATGTAGCTGAGCTGCAACTCAATGACAAGTCTCTTGATATTGGGAATTTGATTTGAAAAAAAACAGTCTTCTTAAAAGAAAAAAATCAAGTTGAATTTTACTGTCACACTGGAAAGCCATCTGAACAATAAGAACCACCCCAGACTTGTGGGGCTGGCTTTCTTAACATATTTCCTAATTTTTAATCTAATCTTGTAGTTTTTAAGGTCTATACTTAATTCCAGTGGTGGTTTATTTTCATGGTAAAGCCACATCTTCAAATGGCTCACATGCCTTACCTGCCAAAGAGCTGCAGAAATAACACTTCTGCCTGCCATGGCAGCAACAAATAAGGGAGACACTATAAGAATTTATCGTTTGTTACCTACAAGAGAAAATGACTGCATATGAATATGTTGGAACAACTTGGTAGCAAAGAGGAAGAAGGATTTGACTGAAAGTCTGGCAAGGTGCACAGTCACCCAATGGGTTTTGTTCAAGATTAACCAGAAACTGGTTACAGCCATGGACACCCCATCTCGTGTTCACAGGATGGGCAGCTCTTCAGTACAGAGCCACAATACTCAGGTTCATGCGCTATTTTGGCAGGTTGCATTCTGCTAAATATAACAAATTTTCAGGCTGAAGGAGCTATGAAAATCTGTATCACATGAACTGAGTGTAGTTGCTCTAATTGTTCTGCTCCATTTCTAGCTGTACTGGAATTAACCAAGGCAAATTATTCATGTGGAAATATTCTCATTTCCTAGGTGAACAGCAAGTCCTCCACAGAGAAAACTGCTTCATTATGCACATAGGCAAACTGACGTGTGCAAAACTGCATGTGCAATAGATAGCTCCACTTCCCCCAGATATCAGCAGCTAACAGGTTTAGTTCTAATTCCCCGTCATACTCGCCTGCCACAAACACTTCTAAATAGAACAATCTTGAACTGGCTCAGGTTTGTTCCCAGCAGGCATACTTGTAAAGATAAAAAGACTAAGAATTATTTTTCTCCTGCTTACTCCCTATTTGGGTAGTTTCTAACAAGAAGGGCCAAGGAAGGAATGGAATGTTTAGCCCAGCACCACAGTCTGATCTTGCAGAAAAAAACCTGCAAGAGCAGTCAAGCAAAGTAACTCTGTTCCTATTTCTGGGTTTAAATTTCCATGCCAGGTTGTCTTTAATGTCTGGTTCTCAAAGTTTGCCTACTCTTAATCCTTCTTGCTAAAAAATTTGTTTTGTTGTTTTTTGTTTTTTCATCCTACAGCTTCTGGCAGCAAGTGGTATGTAAATGTTCAGTAGCCCATCTGAACTCTGTTTCAGAACAAAACAATTTCAGTTTCTAAGTGTCTGAATTACTTTAACTAAATCTGAGGATTTACCTATTGAAGCTTGAGCAGCTCTCTTTCAACTCTGAATGAAGGAAGAATTATGAGACTGAAGTTATTCAATGAGAGCTATCTGTCCTGGCACTTAATCAAAGGGATTAGGATTTGGAAAGAAAAGCCTACAGGTGATCCTCCAGGAAGCATACCAAGCAGTTATCAAAAACATACAAGTTCAAAGCAGCTCAATTTTCATATGTTAAAAGTATTTGGATGAAGCCTCAGGCTTGTTTCTAGGTAAAGAATTGTGTTAAAGCTGTTTGTACTTGCATACTTAGCAGACAAGGGAATGAAATAGCATGTGGTGAAGCAGTACTAGGTCCATCTAACCCTGATGTAACACAATAAATCAATCTTGTTCTGTTAGTGAAACATGATCTGATACTGAGTCCAAGTTTCAGTGCTCTTTTCCCACTCTGGCACTTGTAACAGACACTCATTTACCTCTGCAGCAAAGGAAGCTGTCATAGCATAAAGGGAAAGATGTTACACACCACATCAAGGGCTTTATTAATTGCTATTATTCATGTAACTATGTTCTCCCCCTCCACTCAATATATTGAACATAAAATATATTCAGTACCTTTGTAGGACTATTTTTAAACTATTAAAATTCTAATAATCAGAGGTCTGTCTTAGTCAACTAGAGGTGCCAGTAACCAAAGTTAACATTAACTCAAGACTACAATGATTTGTATTTACCACAGGCATTACATCACACTGGCATAAAAGGGCAGCTTAGGCACAACATGTTCTGTCTCACTGCCAAAAGAAGGAACGCTTGAGCAGCCTGGCTGGACCAGCTGTGGATCGAGGACAGAGCACTCAGAAGTTCTAAGCCTCCTCACCACATCTCTGAGACGGCTTTCCTTGCCAAGCACAGGCAGTTACTTTTTACATGGAATGAATGGAGTTACGGCTGTCCAGGAGGAGACAGAAATAGAAAGAATTCACTGTACATGCTAAGTTCCTACTGAAAGTCTCCATAAATCATACAGGCAGTCACCATGTGAGTTAACACTGAATCATTCTCTGCAGAGTTTACCCAGTCTGCAGATGCCGTGAGAGGTGCAGAGAGCAGAGTTATCCCCAGCAGCAGCAGCTGAGGGCCGTTGGCACCAGTGGTCTGGAAACTGAGACAGTTCCTACAGAAGTGACAGCATGGCTTTGGGCCACAAAAAATTCTTAAAACTCAAGAGGTTTTAAAAATGTATATATACATCTCCCTAGATAGATATTTATACATCTGTATACATACATCTCTTTATGTATATTTATACATATATATATTTCTATAAATCATTATCTCTACTCAAGGGCACGTGCTTCACAGCCCAGTCCACAGGGAAGGAGAGTGGCACTGAAAGGGAAAAAATATTTCTGCGCAGAAAGGAAGAGAAAGGGGAAATATGGGGACCATCCCAGCTTCCAGTCTTTATCTGACAATACTTAAAAAATCTGTGTTTCTTTTCTGTTAATATTACCATCATATGTAGATACCACATGTATAATCACAGAATATTCTGAGTTGGAAGGCACCCACAAGGATCACTGAGTCCAACTCTTAACTGCATAACAGACAACCAATTAACTGATGTCCGTGTGTAGGAAGTAAAGGTTTCTGCATCCATCAATTTCTCTGGCAAACTCATGAAGAAAATTTAGAGTATCTTATACAGCAAAGTTAAATGGACCAGCTCAGTTAAGACAAAAGCAAAAGATAAATTCCATGAAATGACAAAATTTAGGAGTTACACAGTGTATGTGGAAAAAGTATTTTGAAAGTAGATGTTTATTCTATATGCTAACAAAAATCTGATTTGTCAATATTTACAAAACTACTTTGTAATTATTTTTAACCAAGACTTGGACTGTGGACTCCTCATGAAGTCCCAGGTTTAGTTAATTTAAACAAATAACGGAAAACAAACTAAGTGTTTGGAGAAAATTATTTTGAGTGGATCATTATAGTTGTACAGAATAAACGCATTGCTCACTCCTGAAATACAAACCTTGGAGCAAACAGAAACTGCAGCAGAGCTACTGGGCACAATGGAAAAACAATACCTTAATACTGACTCTCTGTGGCTTGCCATCATCTTCTCATTGGTAATTCACAAATTACCTGCTTAAATACTCTACAGAGACAATCTTGAAGTCCTTATTTGGGCCAAATTCACAATTGAGAGCAAAAAGATTTAGTCTAAAAGCACTTAATAATGAGGAACTGGAAAAAATTTAAATTTATATTGTGATTCTGTCTCCATACAGTCTCATATGTTTATGTTCATGGTTGTAGAATTAGGGCCTTAAATGTTCATATTGTGCCCTGCACAATTACTCTCCAAAAAGGCAGAGTTATCAAACAGGAACATATATTGAAACAATAAAAGTCTGCTAAACATATCCTTGCTCCAAGTAAAATATACATGGTTTATTTTGACCTTATGCTTATAGAAGTGAGGCTAAGGGAGTAAGAAGTCTTCCCTTACTAACACAGGCTTCAAGGCATTGCATTATGAAAAAATTGTGTGCTAGACTACAGAACAAACATAATACTTAATATTTTTAGCCTGCTGATAGACAAAAGAGCTATTCTAAATAAATTCTGATGTCTTTAAAGATCCCAGTCACTTCAGGGAATTGCCAGGTACTCTGATCCTATATTTCACTTGGGACTTACACCTGTACCAACGGACACTACTCACAATACTGACATTGTGCTAGACATCACATAAACAAAGCACAGTAATCAGCTATGAAGAGTCTAGAGTCAAAAAAAAAGAAAAAGGACAGGACAAATAGGGCAGGAGGAATTCTGTGTTATGATTACAGCAGTACAGAAACATTAAGTACCTTCCCTAAGTACCTATACAAAAGCAGAGAGAAAGCTGAAATTGAATCCGTATCTCTTATCTCTCTTTCCAGAGCACAGAAAACAACCCTATCAAAATCAACAATAGCTGAGGGCACTCAGCACTTTGTAAGATCAGCCAGCAAGAAGTTCATCTTTCTTTAAAATAAGGTATTGGAAGCCAAATATACTGTCATTCATAACTGTGTAGCCTCACAAAGATTCCTTATTTCACTGGAGATCCTTGGAGTGGAATCTGGCTCTGCAAAGAGTCAGTTATTGAAACTGGTAAGTTTGGTAAGGAATTTTAACTGACTTCAATGGAGTTCCTTTGGATTTACACCAGCATAACAGTGTACTCGTCCTTGTCCAGCTAGACCAGTTAGCTCTCATAAAAATAGAAAGGGCTGTTACCATCACAACATAAACATTGGAATACATCTTGTGTACACTACTTAAAAAAAAAATGTATTGCATGATTGCTACAATTCTATTTTTATGTCTTTTTGCCAAAAAGAAAATATGGTTTTAATAGAAGTTTACATCTGCGTGGTATTACATGCATGTAAAACAGATGTAACCCAATTACATTTTCATTTAAATTGCTAAATAGCTACTTAAGTAAAAAGCTAAAATAACATACAAACAACAGTTACTATAATAACAAGTGTTCTTAGAATTAAATGAAAGGGATCAAAGCTACAGAACACAAAATTTGAGCTGGTCTTTGAAAAAGATACAGTGACATAACAGCACTGTATTGATTTACTCAGTAATTTAATGTCTCTACAACTCAGCCAGAAGACACAGCTCAGTTTAGCAGAGACACATGGAGGAAAATTCAGGGAGTTTATACAGAGACTTTGGGTCTCATAAAGATTAGACATATTCTACTAGAGTTTATGTAGCAAAATCCCAAACTGGAAATTAGAATACCAGTGCAATATATTCAACTTGATTATAGTTTTAGGCAGACCTGTCTGAACTGGTTGGACTCAGAAATCACATCCTAACATTCAATGTGAGTGTGCTTTTTTATTTTTAGCAGAGAATTGCAGTCTTCAGAATAGATATCATATTTTTTCTATGTATGCAAACATAAATTCACTAGAGATAAATCTGAGGCGCTAATAATAATAATAATACAGTGAGTACATTGGAAAGACTAGAATCAACTCTCCTTGATTATTTAATGAAGGGAAAATAAATCTAATTTTCATTCAAACTCATTTACCAGAAAGGGCTAAAATTTCAAAGCCTGGACACAAAAGGGTGACTTCCATTGGTAAGGCACATCCAACCACATGTGAGACAGTCTGGAAAAGGAAATACAAATGCAGGATTCTGTATTCCTACTGTCACTCTCAGGAACTTAAGAGAGTGGTAACGTGTTGTATTAAAATATTTCCATTGCATGCAAATAGCTGTGACTTCTATTGGAGTACCACCTGAGGGGAAAAGCAATCATACATTTTTATCTGCAATAAAACATATCTTTTAATTACCTTATTTGTTCACACTTTTATAGAGTTTGCCATCTGCATGCTTTTCTATCCAAGGCACTTGTACAGACTTGTGGAGGTGGATAACAAGATTATGAAATTTGTATCTACTGCCATGAAGCAGCTCTTATGTAGGTTTTGTGTGTACTTCTACACTTTGCTAGAGCGTGTTCTTTGCATGCTATTACATTTCTATTTACTTGTTAGGCTGCATATGACTAATGAAGGTTCAACAAGCTGATAAAGCAGAGCTTTGTAGGAACATGCAAAAGCATGTCTTTTTTTCCCCCATACAAATCATTTTTATATTTAATAAACAGCTGAGAATAATAATAAAATCAGAGAGACACAGAATGCTTTGGGTTGGAAGCAAACTTAAGGATCATCTCATTCCAACCCCCTGCACTGGGCAGGGACACCTTCCACTATCCCAGGCTGCTACAAGCCCCATCCAACCTGGCCTTGAGCACCTCCAGGGGTGGGGCAGCCACAGCTTCCCTGGGAATCTGTTCCAGTGGCTCATCCCCCTCACGGGGAAGAGTCTCTTCCTAACACCCAATCTAAACACCCAAATGTCACCGAGGGATTGCTGCTGTCTATGAGCTTGCCTTGCTGACACTGCAAGCAGCAGCAACCCAACCAGACTGACCTGAGGTGGCCACTCCCTGCTAACCCACACCTCTTGTCCTCTTGGTTATTTTAGCCTTGAACTACAGCAAATTCCAAGGAGTAACGCAGCAGAACAGGTGTTTCATCTGCCAGCAGTTCGAGTGCGGGACAAGGTAAGTAAAAGCACAAGCAATTCAAGCTTCCCATTTAGCTCAAACCACATGTAATTTGCAAGAGAAACGTGGGGGTTGTTAAAATGATAAGAGACACATTTGAAACAACTTCAGTTCCCAGGTCAACAGAAGTTCAGATTGCTCAGCATTTAATTACAGGTACTCACTATGTGTCGAGCTCAGGTCCCAAGTGAAATACCCATTTAGGGTCCTCAAAATCTGTGTTCTTTCATTCTATTTTATTAATAGTCTACTCTTCTCTTGCTTTTATGCATCCAGGCATGACTACCAGAAGTTTAATATTTACAGTCAATTACTTACTGAATAATAAACACTTTGATTCTGTACAAAAATGTGACCTTGAAACCCAAAGTTGAAACCAAAACACGTGCTTTAAGGCACAAACCAATTTTTGGGGAATATGTGAAGCCAGGAAGCAGATCCGAGTACTCCCTGTTGCTGTTGTACATCAGAAGGAAACAGGACTATTGGAAAGTCCTATTATTTATTATCAGTCTGTCGTAAAAAGATAGATTAAATAACATCACCAACATTAGGTGTAAGCAAGTTTTTGAAGCAAAGGTTTGGCCTCCTCCTGCATCCTTTATGCCACCCAGAACAAAGAGGAGTCAAAGCTAATGACAGCAGGCTGCAGACATTCCTGCCTTCCAAATACCTAATGCTGAGCACCTCTCCTTTTGTGCACTGAGCCTGAGCACATACAGCCTGAAGTACATTTGTACGTGTTTCAGTATGAGACCTAGATCAACTGGAAAAAGACACATTTGTCTTGCAAAAGCACAGCTTATTCTTCACTCCTTTTAAAGAAGTTACCTCCATTAAAAGAAACATGAATTAACTTGCCAGGCAGATGTTATTCGGGTGTTCTCTTCTCTGCAGTCTGGATAGAATAAATCAGCTTTATAAAAACTTCCATTTTCACATAATATGCAGCCCTGTATTACTATTTATAGAAAACTTGTGATCTGAATGAAAAAATGACTGTGTGTTTTTTTCCATTGGAAAAAAATCAAGAGTAGTTACTTTATCGTGAAAGGTTCAGTGTATGCAGTCACACACATTAGAACACTGACACTTCTAAAGGAGGAATCAGCCTCTGACCCTATTTTGAAGTGCCAATACCACTTTACTGCTTGCATTTTAAAATATTTATTTCCTTCATAGATATTTTATGTGGAGATCTCAGTCCCTCAGCAGCAAACATTCTTATTTTCACATTAGCAGAAGCCCAAGACTAACATGATCCTTTAATATGAAACACTTTCCTTCTTGAAAATCAGATTGTCTTTTCCTGTCTTAAATGCATAAGATCATGTCTGCATTTGGTAATGGACAGATATAGAATCATAAATATGAAAAAGCAAATTTTTCAGGAAAAAGTTGAAGAAAAGCATTTCTATATTCTTGTCTCTGGGAGGGAAATACTCTTTGTTTTGTTGTTGTGTTTATGCTGTGAGATAATTTACATCACTTTCCAACTTTGCTCTATTTCCTCTATGAATATATAGTTCTGCAACTTTGTTTTTGGGAGGGGGGCATTGAGAACACTGATTATCAGAAAGTCAGGAAACTGACCCAGTGAAGAATTATTTTAAATTCTTTTTCAGTTTCCAAGTGAGTTTCACACTTTCAAGTGAGTTTCTGCCCCTCGCAAACAATAATTACATTTATGAATAGCGCCAGAACAGAAGCCAACAGTTCTTCATAGAAATCTGGTAACCTTGAATGAGTATGTGCCAGCACGGTGGAGCTGCTGGGTATTCTCTCTAGTACCTCCTACCCAATTAAAATCAGTACTGTCAGATAGGATAAATAATGACCAGGAAAAGCACTCCACCCCCTGACAGAAGCTGCCTTTTGTAACACAGGACAAGGTACCCTCAAGATATGTACAAGCTTTGGTTCATTAACATTCAGTTTACTCCAAGAGAGGGTCCTTGTGATCATATTTTATGTCGACTAACAATTATATGAACTGTCCCATCTTGTTCAAGTCCTTCCTTTCCCCCAACTCAGTTTCTTTTTTCTTTTACTCATCTTTTCACTCCTTATCAGCAAAATCCTCCAAAAACATTGAGCTTTATTATCATGAGAAAAAAGTGGTATTTTAGGTCTCAATTTCCTTTTCAATGTTCACTTCCTTTGTTATTCCTCTTACATGCACTGAATATCAGTTCACTACCTTTGTGTCAAGTTTCTACCAACTTCCTTTCTGATCACCTCATTCTGGACCTTTTGTCCACAGAAATAACTTCCACTAAATGGTGCAATAATTGCCTTGGAAATCTTTAGAGCTTTTACTATTTCCGTGCACTTTTATTCTGCTTTATTGCCCTTTATCTTCCTGGGCCCACAAACCTTAAAATCTGTTTGTGTCTGAGCATTTAAGATTAATTTGATATTCCTTTGATATTCTCTTCCACAGTTTGATACTGTCTTCTAGCAGGTCCTTGTCCTCCCACGTCCCATTGATGGTCCACTCATCTCTTCAAGTCACCACTTCTTTCATATGGAATTCATTAAACTTCTGCTTTCCAACATAATAAGCACTTGGCTGTCTATTGATTTGACCCCACTGTCAAACTCACATCATGCCCCTGACAACTCTTAGCAAATTTCTTATCAACTTAAAAACTTCAAAAGGCTGATGTATCTTCTACAATCCCTTGAGTCCCCATTTTTCCATGATGGGTGAGGGTATTTAGAAAATTACTTCAAGACACACAGTAACATATAGAAATATAAAATGTGTTAACTGTATTCTTCACTAGTAATTTATTTTGGAGCATAGTTATGCAGTTATGAGCCAATCTGGCTGTTTCTAAGAAAATGAAGAATTTTCCTTCTTGGTGAAAATTAATATTGTAAGAGATATTTGTACTCCTGTTCATAAGATGTTCACCTGCTGTGCCTTTCCTGTCCTTGTTCTATACTGTTTTATTTTGATATCATGCAAGTCAATTAGTTTGATAAAGTAAAACATGTAGCTTTTTACCAAAGTGATAGAAACTTACCCTATATACTCATATCCTATGTAGAAAGTGGCTTTACTCAAGATAACTTGCTTCCAGAGAAATGCCAGACCCCAGTCAAGGAATACATAACATCCTCTTTCTGAAATTTCCTCTACTGTATGAGCTAAAGTACCAAACTAAGTTTATCTATTTTCATTTGGACTTCTGAAACCTGTGGGGATGGAAAGGTAGTCCCAGGAATTGTCTCTGTGACCGATTTGCACGTTACATCAAACAAGCAGGTACTCGCTTTTCCCCATGTATGGTACAATGGAGATGATCAATTCCGAAATTTGTAAAACTTAGGGTTCACTCATATACATAAATTTCACTTGATTCTTTACATGTAAATCTGTTGAAACAAACCTCCATGTAAAAGGCTAAAAGAAATGTTATTTTATTAAGTAGCACATGGAAATAAGCCTAGCAATTTCAAAGACATAATATAGAGACAGTAGCAGGGATAAAATGAAAAGAATAGAGAGATCCTTCTGGGACCCTTAAAGTTTTATGAGAATAGCCCTAGTGAAAGATATCTGAACATGTAAATGTAAATTAATTGAAAAAATTGAATCTTTACCTGCATAAATTTGTTAAATGTAACAATTAAAATCTATTTAAATGTTAATGATCTAAAATTTTAAATTTGCCCCCTATTAACAGCAATGAAACCCTTTATAGTTTAATCAATATTAATGAAAGAAAAATGTTAAGGTAACAAAACCTGGTGCATTAGAAGCTGTTGGGGAACAGGATTTTTTTTTAATTAAGTTTCCAATAATCATACAGTTTATAGCATCAGATACATGCATACTGTATCAAAGAAAATCTGCAAGGGATGAATTTAAGAAGAGACAAACATTACTGTACACACTCAGGAAGGTCACTCATCCATTAAGCTTTGCCACCTCACAACACTAAACCAAAACTTGGTATCAAACTGAACAAGTAACTCTTAGGGAGATGAAGAACACAGATTGAAATAAGCAATCACTACCTAAAACCCAAGTCTCCTGTGTGCATATCATCAGCAGGAAACTCACTGCACCCAAAATTGCTAAGTAGGAATCCTGCACGGGAGCAAACTGAGTAAAAGGTGGAATGGCTGGATCTGTACAAAGCACACACTTGCCTAATATTATGCCATTGAGGACCATGCAAAATATTTTATCTTCATATAAAACAAAGTGATTACCCAAAAATTTAGTAACAGACTACATATGGCAATCAGAGCAAATAAGAAAGCAACAATGGATGTTAATACATTCCAATGCCTTACAGATCACTAACATTTTAAATATATAATTTTAAAAAATTACTGAAAGAAAATCTTCAGCAACTAAAACTTAACAGTTACTATCTCAATAAACTGGCTTGTGACAGAAATATACAGAACTGCTGCACAGAAGTTTTTGGGAGTCACTGTAAAAATTCTGATTGCTGATGGTCTGGCACTAAAATGAAACGATAGTCACTGTGTCCAAAAAAGCCTTCTGAATGAAATATTAACATAAAGTTCTTTATAATTCTTCAGTGGCCTGTTCGTAAGGAAAGTCTTGCTAACATAGCTCCTGGATTTAACTTCTGTATTTTTTCTATATCCAAGGAATGGCAGACAGAATATAAACCCAGTTTAGAACTCATACTTGTGAAGTTCCTTTACATGTACACTGATATACCAACACCAGTATTCTGCATAGCAAAGACATCATAAATGTCTTCATTCTTTTACCTAAGGCAGGCAAATAAACTCTGATCTGACTTCAGCTCCACCTTGTATGCTTAATGACACAATTTTAGATCTGAATAGTAGATACTAGACATATACTGTGTTGTGAAAACAACAATTATTAGTCCTGTGTCTGACATTTCACTTCACAAAAAACACAGAGGCTCTTTTAGGCAAATTAGAAGTAAAAACACATCCAAACCAGGAAGAAAAAGGAACGAATTTATATGAATATGGTACAGTTTGGATATGACTAGGTGGCAAGGAATGAAGAACTAAATAGTTTTGGTCCCTGTCTTACAGCAAATACAATGCAATTAAGAAAAAAAAAAAAGACCGATCCATAGAGGACTCTGTATGAAAAATTATTTAATTCCATGAATGAACAAATAACCACAATCGAACCCAAACCCCAAACTTTACATAGGGATTTAAGTTTTTACTCTTTTTCTAGTAAAAAGAACAAGCTAGCAAAAGGAGAGAGAACTTTTGGGTTGGTGGGATTTTTGGTTTTGTGGAATTTTTGGGTTTGGTGGTTTGTTTTGTGGAATTTTTGGGGGGGAAGGAGTGGGGTGGGCTGTAGTCATAGTCTTTAGTATGTAGTGCCACAGCTCAGAACAGAATAGCAAGGCTGTTAAAAGTCCACATAAATTAAAAAGTACTGCATAAGTTCACTGAGAACAAGTATCTATGCAGGACCATTAAAGATAGCACCTTTGCATCAGAAATTCTGTTAGCCACAAATTATCAGGGCTAGATCAATATCCAGAGAGAGAATCAGTTATTCTCTTTTTTTTTTTTTTCCTTTTGCTGTGTGCTATTGTCCCTCACTGTGTGGCACTGAGCTAGAAAGGTTTTTGGTCTGGCCTGGCAGGGTGTTGCTCACCATGGGGGAAAGAGAGCAGCACAACAGATTATTACAGAAACTTCACAGCATTCTTCTTTCCCCACTCTTCTGATTGATAGACATATTCTTTATGTTATTGTTTTAAAGCCACAAACGAGAGAATATTAAAACAACGAACAAGGATGCTACTTAAAAATTACTAATCTTGCCTTGCATAAACGTGGTGTTCAGGGTGGAAGTACTTGGTATTCAGGCCATGCGTGCACCACGATGCTCTGAAAGGAGGGACCACTGGGAGCAGCTCTGGACACTAATGAGCTACAGCTGAAGTGCAAAGATGCAGAATTGTTCCTGGCCAAATGTGTGGTGAGGAAGGAAGTTCATACAATGAAGAAGGTTCCTTTCCTGAAGGGGGAGGTGGAGTTTCTAACTTGCAATTTATATGGAAGAAACATTACCCAAATAAGTGTCTGGCTTGTGTAAATATTCTCAACCCACTGCCTTCCCTCCTCTCTACCACAAGACAGACTTATCTATAACAATAATTTATCTACAACTCAACTGTATTTAGCACTGCTGAAGCCTTCCTTAAATCATACTTGGACATGCTTAGATTAATAAACTATTCTATTTACTTGCCAATACTTATCAAAACTCTGTAATGAGAAAAAAGGACAGAGCCTAGAAAACAGGAGCTTAAAGAACCTAACAATTGTTCATAAGTTTTGTAACTGTTTGTAAGAAAGAATTTTTAATTTAGAATAAAGGACAAATGCTGTTCTTTTAATTATCAACATTTATCTCTGGGACAAGAACATCAGGTAAATAATATAGAAGATTCTTTTAATATAGAGGACAGATGGCAACTTCACTCCTGGGACTTCCTTAGACTGCCCCAGAAAAAAAACAACAACCAACAACCCAAAACAAAACCAACACCAAAACCCCCATAATTTTAAAAGGCTTTGAGTATTCCCAAAGGAATGATAGTCTGGATGCAGGAAGGCTGAACTGTCTTGTTTGCGAAGCAAATGATAAAACATTTGAGGACTACACAGAAACTCCTAAGGATGCCAATTTACAAAATTCACTTTAAATAATACTTCCTTGCCATCTAATAATAAAAATCCAGAATTCACTCACCACTTTCAAATTTCACTTAGTTATTTATACATAAATATGTTGAAACAAACCTTTTGGAAAACAGAATTATGTCAGCAGAATTTAAGATAAAACTACACATAAACGCAGCCTGGAAGCTAGGAATGCTTAGGAAAGGTGTTGCTTGTTTTGCAAGCTAAACTAACAAAACCAAAGCAGACTGCACAATCCTTTCAAAAAAAAGCAATTCTGCTTGTCTAAAATCATACATGCATCCATACGTGCATGTGACATTTCATAGGCATGTTTCATACTTCATTTACAGGGTGTTAATATCCTAAGCTGTGAATCCACATTTTCTCCTTGAGTGTTAATACTCTTTATGTCCTGCTGGGTAAACAGCCAGAACCAAACCGGTGTTCTGAACTTGTCTGACAATAGTTAGCCTTCCCCGCCTTGGTTTGCAGCACAATAAAACCATTTACTTACACAAATTTTAAACTTCTCATTAAAAAAAAAAAGGGAACAAAAATAATTTAAAATGAATAAAAGAAGAATTTCATATTAGCTTAAGAAAACTGAAAGCTGTCCTTCTTGCAACAACATTGCTTGAATATCGTGCAATTGCAGTGTAATGTGATTATTAGTGAGGGTTTACACTTCCCTAAAAAAAATTGGAATCTAGTTGACTAAATCAGGCTCATCTCCATTTCTGATGCTTTGGGCCACAAATGATAATTTCTGCCTCTCCCATTTTTCTTTACATTGGCTTAGAAACCAGAAAACAGTAAGTTTCTTTTTTTTTTCCTTAAGCCTTTACATGTAAAGAATGAAATAATGCAAATATTTTTCCTCCTTGATTTTAGACCAAAGTTTCAAAACAGCAGTATTTTATATTGCAAGAAGTGTCCTTTAAATAATTAAACTATTCGGATCCTTCCCTAAGTTAAAAAATATATAGAACAAGCACAGCCATCAATACAGGATTTGCCCCTCTCTGAATTAATCCAATTATTCAAATGTCAGTTATAACTGTCAGAGAGCAGTTCCTTGGGCTGGACCAAACTGTTAAAAATTAAAACTGTTTTACCTCGTTTAGTCTCTCTGCCTTTTTAATGTAAAATCCATGGTCTTGACAAAAAGTTGTGGGATTTGACACCCAATGCAACACAACCCTATTTCTGTCATACATGCATAATTCACTTTGGAAATTTGCACTTGCTTTAAAATATTACTAAAATATACATGTAACATATGCTAATTCAGCCGCACTGGCTTGCAAGCTCCAGCCACTAGGTTATATGTAAACTTTGCCAAGTGCATACACTGTACATAAAGGGATTATAAATGAAAGAAAAGATCACTGTCCCTAGCTCTCAGTTTCCAGCCTTGGCCAAACTGACAGCCCCAAATCCCAGCAACATCTAACATGCCCTTCCTGTGGAGAAGACAGCCTGTTCTCAGAGTCTTAATTACATCCCAGCTGACTGCCCAGCGTTGCCAAAATCAGGCAACAAACGATGCACCTTCACTTGCAATATGGTCTGCTAAACAGACTCGCAGTCACACAGAAAGAAACTTTCACGACAAGGAGAAATAAAGGGACAGGCGAGAGGGAGAGGGAGAGGGCAAGCAGCAATCAGGACATGGCAAAAGCCTCCTCGCAGACTCCTGAGGGAGCGGCGAGCAGCAGCAGGTAACAAACACGGCTCTCCCTGCTCACAACAACCTCGCAGCCCAAGGTGCCTCCTGCCAAGGACTGCTGTTCTCCAAGATGGGCCACTGCACCTCGGACTCGCTAGATTAATGATTGCTAAGGAAGGCTAACCAACCCCTCACTGCTCAGGCCATTATAATTACAGAAGAACAGCATGCCGCATTCTGCAATCGCAAATGGTATCATATGTTTTCCTGGCTGCCTTGCACGAGGAGCTTTATTTACACAGATGAAATACGGAGGACGCGGATTTAAAGCAGAAGAATTTTCAAATTAACAGAACTGTGTGTACTTGTGCATACCCACCAAACAAAGTTGCACGGAGATCTGGTTTAGCTTGCAGAGCTACAAAGATCAAAGTCTCTGCCAGGGAAAAAGCTCACCCATCCTCCTGAGTCTCAGGGTTATACAGAAAACACAGCACTGAAAAAGTCCTATTCTCTTAATGAAATGAATTCGACCTCACAGAAGTGCTAATAAAACACTTCTACTAAGACCACATGGCTGCTTTAGAATCTGTGAAGAGAAACTTCATTCTGACTAAATGTGCTAAGAAATGTAGAGATTATTTCCTACTAATACAATGAATATTAATATCAAAATTATATTAATTAGCTTCCAACAGATGGGCTTCATACTATTTTTCACAAAATTTTACTATATGCAAATATATAATTACACTCTAGAAATATGTTAGTTGCACTGTGATTTTTAATTAATATATAGCTTATAATAGTAAAAACTCTGTTTTGGGTTACTCCAAGTACTAAGGTATCTATTCCACTGATAAAACTTGTTAGGTCTACCTAATAGATACATTTAATTTTTAAATCTGTATCCTTCTCACATACACATTTAATGAACTAGAATAATATGATATTTATATAAAAAGATCTACTCCATCAGTTTAATACTCCTTCACTCTAATTCTTCATGTTTAAACTTGTACCTGATGGACCACCTTTTTATAATATTTTTGTGAACAGTGTTTTCAAACCAATGACCCTGATTGTGGCAGCCTTTCTAAAGGAAGATGGAGTGAAAGAAACCCAAGAGGTGATCTCATGTTGAGGTAGATGACCACTTACAGGACTGCAAAAAAATTTGGCTTTTCAGTACAATAAATAACTACAACAAATTTTCACTTGACAGTTCTACACACACAAGGACAAGTATCCTTAGGGGCCACACAAGGGACTGTACCCTTTACCGTAATGTAGGAAATCCATGGTGTTCCTGACACCTGCATTAAGCAGTGCTGTCTTTCACAAATCTTGTGACAGAATTTAGGAAGTAACAGAGGGTGAAGCTTTTTGCTTTAGTTGGTTAGTTTGGTTTCATATACAGGCCTCTAGAAACTGAGAGAAAAACCTTCTCTGTACATATTATTATACTCATGAAATACATTTCAACTACCGCAAGAATACTAATAATACAACAGACAAATATTAAAGTGAAGACCAACTGGTAAAAAAACCAAAAACACACTCCCCCTCCCCAAAATAGTGACTAAATCACTATGTGCAAACTACCTTCCCAAAAGTGTAACTGGCACTCAAGGATGATTTTGCCAGCTTACATTTAAATCTTGAGAATATACCACTGGATATATGTATCTTTATTTTTAAAGAGATGGTGTCACATACTTTAAACTCCAGACCCACTCTTTACACAACAGAGTAAAAATAATTCAACACACACAATATTAAATCTTCTGAATGCCAAAATACCAGGGTTTTTTTTCCAGACTTCTCATGGCATAGAGCATGAGCTGGTGAGCGAGCCAGCCTCAGAATAAGGTGCTGTGGAAGCTTGGAACTGAATCTTATCCATCGATCAACAATCCCCACGGTTCGCTTGGGCCCGCCAGGCTCAGGGGGAGCAGCACACAAACAGTGCTCCAAGAGGGATGCAATGGCTGCCTTCCTGCAAACTTCCATCCTGACAGCTGTGCAAGGCATTTTTATTGGAGAGCTGCACTGGCAAGAGCAGTCTGGGACTGGAATCCGCTATATATTGATATGGATTTTGTAAATAAGTTGGATGCTGTGGAACGTGAGGGTAAAAAAGAATGTATACGAACCAAAGAACTAATTTTCAAAGAATTCACTCTTGTAGATTACAATGATATATTATAATGATATGAGGAAAAGGTCAAAATAGGAAAAGGGAGGCAGAGGAAGGATGTCATAGAGACCTTATCACAACGTACTAATAAAATTAAGGAAATAAATATAAATTTATAATTGGCAAGTAACTGTTTACTCTATTCCATACTCACAATGCTAGTAAAATATTTCTTGTTTTCAGAGAAGATTGCTTACTATATGGAAGTTTGTCTAGATACTATATAGCAGTTTGCAGATACATATTTCATTTAGATTTGTAAATAAAGATGCGTGTACTTTAATCCATCTGTCTCTGGCTGTTGTCACTGCTGTTCAGTATTTTGGTGCTGCAAAAACTGATTTGTTGAACGTGTCTCTGAATAGCCCTAAAGGCCTGGCTACAATGCCTGCTTAAAACAAAGTAAATTTGACTCAAAAGATGTTGGATTTTTGTATCAACTAAACAAAAAACCCCAATCATTTATATATTTGAAAAATAAACAGTAGGATTTTCTGAAGACTGCACTAAACTTACTGCACTGTCCTTTTGCAGCCACACATCTCTCAACTGAAAATCATGGCTTAGGTGGCACAATGGGGACACCAAAGTTCACTGGGGATGCAAGTTCACAGGCATTAAAAGACGTGAGGAATTAAGAAATTATTATGACAAGGTGAAAGATGGTGAGACCTTCCTGGAGATGCCTGTCCCTTCTGCAGACCGTGCAGATAAGCACACAGCTTCTCGCTGAGTCACTCTCAAGTTCAGCATTAGTCTCTACTGCAAAAATAAAACTGAAGTGATGAGCTGTATCCAAGCTTTTTCTGGCATGAACAGAATTGACATTGGTCATGACCCATCTATTTCAAGAAATCCAATCCTATATGACCAAATCATATTCCAAAAAGAAAACAGACTGTATTTTTATTGGCTGCTGTCAGTTGTAAAGGACAGAGGGCAGATAACACCTAGCAATCAGCAGAAGGTCTCTAGAACTCTGTTTATGTGGTAGGAACAGTATTTGTGAATGGAAAAACAATGAACAATTTTTTAAAGCAAAATAAACTGCACCAGATACACTACCAGTGGCACAAAAAAAGATGTGAATCAGGTACTTCATGGTTATCCACTACTTCCAGGACTGAAATAAAGCACAACATTGTTCCAGCCAGCAGATGCAAGAAGCCATTAAAAGCAAGCTAAAAATACCCTATTATACAAGGAAGTTTACAGTAAAGCTTTCAGATATGACTTAAAATCAACAAAATAGTACTTCTACTACCGATCTCTCTGGAAGGGAACACAGCTTGAACTTTTTTTAAAGACAACTTTTTCACAGGAAATAAATGACATTTAACCACCTATGACTGACCATTTATATCATCACCCAAAGTCCTGAGCTCAGAAATCGCATCCATTGATTTACATCAACAAATTGCAGTTCTCAGGCTCTACTGGCATTATTATTTGCTTTTAGCAGAAAGAAGTTAATTAAGGTATCTCTAGGGTGGAAAGAGAGTGTTTAAATGCTTTAAAGAAACATCTTCCTTCCAACCATGCAGGAAAAAGATATGCTGAAATATTAAAAACCAAATCTCCTAGTATTTATACCTTTATTAGTACACCATGCAGAAAAGTCAGAAAGGTTCAAAACATAACTCTCTGACCTGGAAATAAGGAGCACAACCAAGTGATGGAGACGGTGATGAACTTGTAAAAGATCACTAGGAATCAAAAGCACAATAAATTAGCACAGATTTTGAAATGAACCACCTAACCAGGTATATGTGAGAGTTCCTAAAGAGCAGGAAGAGAAAAATTATTAGTAGTATTAATAACAGTAGTGTTTTGGCTTGCTGTTCACTTTTAGATGTTAGACACTAAAGATCCCATAGAAACTTCACAGCTCTGGAGATACAGGACTGGGTATATGCAACAGAAGGTGGTGCAGAGCCTTGAGCTAACACGACATAACTTCATGAACCACTGGCAGAAGCTCTGCCTGTAGCCTACATGAAGTGTAAACCCTCCTGGGTCTCAGTCTGCCCAGCGGCTTGGGAATGAGAGAAGACTGAAAGGACTGCAGCTGACACACACTGCTGCAGAAAGTACCGGACACTAATGCTCGGGTTTTTCCTCTCAGCAGAAAAAATTATAGTAAGGAAGTAGTACAGAAAGGCTGCTGAAGCAAAGCATTTCAACAGAAAATAGAAGTTTTAAGCTGTGAGGCTAATTATCAACTGAATTCAGCTCCAGAGAAATGGTAGGTTCCCATTTCCCACTGTCCTCACACCAATGGACACCATTCTGAAAAATGCATTTAAACTCAAAGACAAATCACTGGGCTCAATACAGGGACAGCCAAGTGAAATGTAACTTCTTACAATATACAGGAGGTCAAACCAGATGGTCTAAATGTCCCTTCCGGATTAAAATCTATGACAGAAAAAGAACATGAAACAAATAGAGGAGATGGAAAATAAACTACAAATCTTTATTTAAAGTGTTTGTTCCTTCAAACAGAACTAAATTCTACCCTGTAATTTGAGCCCTTCTAATTCTACCAATGGCATGCAATGTCTTTGATGTGCTATTTGAAAATGTATTAAATTTTCAATCAAAGTATTTGCTTAAATTAAGAGTAGATAAAATCACTAAGGCAAAATTTATCTTCATTACTAAAGGGTAGAGACTTGAAAATGGCATTCCTTTCAGATGAAGGAAATACATCCTCTTACTACAGTTTTCTATTTGTGCAGTCTTTGAATCCAGCTCTGAACATCCACTGAATTGTGCTTTTGAAGAATGCACAAGATGAATGTCATATTCACTCAGCATCCATAAATCAACTTGAATAATTTAATACCTGTTGAAATTTTCTTCCAATTTATTACATGAAATAATAACATGAGAAGTAATTACAGTAAAGAAAAAGTTCAGGTGCAACAGCATTAGTTCAACATCTAGGATCAAGTGTCAGTGGAGATTAACAAATTTCATTCATTTTATCTCCAGCACTGGAGACACACTGCTCCTAGCTTTAATAGTCAGGAATGTCTGTTAGTTAAATGACTTTGTAAAGGCAGTCAAGTGAGGGCAGACAGCGACAGTTTAATTAGGGAGCTTGCTATAACTCTATCTGGGAGCTGTAGGCACTGGACTAGAACAAGTGTAAAATGGCAATCAACACTGACTAGCAACCCCTGCCCCCCAGCCAACAAAAGCCCTCCAACACAAAAAACCCCAAGAAGATACTTTTCATGGCAGGTTCCCTCATTTATTCTGGCGTCAGGTTGGCTACAGGTGAACAGGAGCAACGTAACCGCTGCAGCAGAAGAAAGGTGAGGTTAAGAGAGCAATCATTTATCTTGTATTGATTTCTGGACACTATGTCCTAGATACTTTCCAAGATAGAATGACAGCTTTCTGTTTTGTGTCAGTAAGGGAAGAAAATGACTAGCACCAGCACCCATTGTTTTCCTATCATATTTCCTTTTAGAAACATGCCACACTTAGATTTTTATTCAGACAAGGAAATCCAAACAAGTTTATCACAGAAAAGGAGGGTTAGGGGATGGTTAATCAGCCATTTGTCTTTGCTGCTGGATAGTTGGGAGTCACAGGGTCAAAACAGAGCACAATTGGACCATTTGGTTTTATCTCAGGTAACCCTACATCTCTGGTAATTGAACCCATTTCACTCGGTCAGAGTTCCTGTCACTCATATTCAATGTCTGTCATTACTGAGAAATGCTTCATGACATATTACACTGACAGAACCACCACTGCAAGACTAGAAAGAATCCCCAGGCACCAGAAGTAGAAGACAATGGAAGCTTCTTTCAGACCAGTGATGTTTAACATTTTATGTGCTGACATTGTGACTGTAACCACAATATAACGAAAGCCTAGCAAATGGAAGATCAAAAAAAAATCCATAGTTTATCTGCTTCAGGGACTAGCAGGCAACATCAGAAATAAAATGAACTGGCAGCTCCAAGGTTACTTGCACATAACACTAAAATCCTTTGAAAAAGTTGTACATATAAACACACACACTTAATTCTGGACCTCAATATGGCACTGATTTTATTTCAGATCGGTTTTACAAATATTACACTCCCCTTAAATATGGGCACCCAAATCCTTTTCTTCCTGCTACAGTTTTTTACTTACAAGCTGCAAACAGTAACAGGAGCACTACTTGCACACCTTCTGTTTCACTGAAGACAATGGAAAACAGCTAAGCTTTTCTAACCTCTGAAACACTCCTGTACATAGAAATTCTAAATGCAAAAATGCCAGCTACCCTCTCACTTCTCAGCGTTACAATCCTTACAAGTGATCCCCTAGTTTATTTTCTCTGTAGAGGCACTACTTCTCTTCGCCAAGTCATTGCTGCAGCATTTGACAGGCACTCCACTCACCTCTGCCACACTTGAATTCATCAGATACATTCAAGCCAGCTTCTTTGGACCATACAAATTATTTACAGGATCTTTCTCAGTCCAAGGACTTAAAATTCTACAATTGTATTAACTGTACATCAACATTCTCTTAGCACATTCGTTAGAATTCAGGGGATGGAAACTTGAGAGACTTGAATTGGGAGAAACAAAAAAAAGGCAACAAAAGACATTGAAAATTTCTTTGTCATTTTAATGGGTTTAGCTCAATTTTACCTTCTTATAAGAATGTGGAAGAAAGGTATCTAACAAATCATTTAACTGCATCTCTTCAAGTAACTGACGTGAAAATTGATTTCACCACATTTAAAATTTCATTTTTAAGAACCACCTTTAAACTAAAAGTTACTAGATTTCAGAGACCCTTTGCTAAGGACCAGCCCACATGTTAAGACTGTATTAGCTACAACTGAATATTTGTAGCAGTTTCTTACCCTGCTTAATCATTTCCTGACCAACTAGCAGAGAGAAGTAATTTCTTTTTATCCTGAGTGCCCTGAATGAAAAATAAACAGGATTAAATTCTACTCCCAAATTCGTTAGAAGTCCAGAATTTTAGCTGAGGTTATTATATTAAACACTTATTGCTTCAAGGCTGAGGCAAAAACCAAAGGAACATCAATAATGTGAACAGTTAGTTTCCATCCTAAGATTATAATGAATTTCACACAGAATAATGGAAAAATATCCCTAAACGAGATCTTTCATATTTTATTAAATAAATTTTGATTAATTTATAGGATTAAACCAAATTTTTGCACTGCTCTGATGCAATATGTGAGTGAATATTTTAAATAAAGGGTTGCTTGGAATTCTAAGATCAATAAGTAACTTTAGCATTATTCACTATATGCTACAGAAATTTGAACAGAAAAGATAAAGTCATCTTAAACTATGAAATTGCTTCATGAAGAGCTGAGAAGATACTGCCTGAAGTTCATAAAAATTCTAATATCAAGTGTATTACTTCTAAAGCAACCATTTTTTTCACTTTAAGAATAAACTATATTTTATTGTGAAGTACATTCACACAAAAAAAATCTTAAATAGATTTAGAAACTACAATTTGCAGCAGTAAAAGCAGTTAAGATGTCCAATAAGAAATATATGACAAAGAGTAGCACAATAATTCAGCCATTAATAAATCTGGCACAATAACCATTATCTTGTCATAAAGAAAGATAATACATCACCAATCCCTCCATGCTGGACTTTATACTGTATTTATACGGTAAAAGCCTTCTTAGAAGCAGATGCTTCAATTCAAAGCTCCAAAACTCCACTGATATGTACTGGTGCTATTCAGCTATTTCCCAGTACTTCGATACATAAAGCAGGGAGCAGGTTTGGGAGCACTGGGGCCAAAGAATCAAATTGAATGATATTCAGGTTATAGCTTAGCAGGGAAAAAAAAGTGTTGCAACAATTTTTCTGATGCTGAAATACCATTTCACCAAATGTTCCTGTCAAGGCATGGTTTAATTACCTTGGCACCCACGCCACTTATAATCACCTGTCATTAGCAACAACGCCTGCATCTGTTTGCACGTCTGTCAGAAATGCCAGCCCAGCTCACGCCGAAGGATAAGACAACTTTTCCTAGCGCTTGACCCCAGATGTGGGAAGCTCACCATAAACTTATCCAGGTCCAGGGCGAAACATTGCACAAATTTCAGCTGTAAAGAGTAGAGTACTACGATGTTTTTGCCATAATGCTTTCCCAGCATGGATTTTGTAAACATGAGGCTTATCCCTTTTTCATTGTCATACAGGTTGGCAATTTCATGTAGGAATTTCAAAATGCCATATAAGGTAGAATACACAGTTTAACCTATACTAAGCAGAACTTTCTGGAGGTACAGAGCAATTACACTATTGCTCTGATTCTTAAGTTATTTATAATTCAGAAGGACGGGGCGAGACAAGACAAATTCTGAATGATATTCTGGCAAACTGTCCTCACTAGAAGGACTCCTTGGTATCAATTCCATATACATACCTGGAAGTCAGGTGTGCATGCACATGCATGTTGGGTGCTAGGGCAGTAACATACTAAAATGAGGGGAAGAGCCTATTTTGATAGCTTTCATAATTCTAGGACTAAAACTTCTGAGGCAAAATAAATGTAGTTTCCATTTCTGTGCTATGCAGCTGAAACACTCACTCAAAGCTATTCTAGCGAGTTGGCAAATATCTCTAAAACAAGTAAATCACAAGAGCAATTTTATGGCTCAGTCCTGCAAATACTCTTTGCTGCAGGACTTGTTCTTTAAAAGCCCAGCAAGTCAGCTGTGAATTCAGAAGTGTTCTGAAGGATCAGGACTCTTAATAGGTGTCAGCACTCCAGGGCAATGCCCCACGCAGAAGGGATGCACACCTGCCCTTTCCTTCACATAAGCACATGTTTGGCACCCCTGTATCACTGCACCTCCTGCTTGAAGGACTGGAGACAGCCTTTTCTATGCACTATTTCTAGCAAGTTAAAAGACCTTACATCGAGCTCTTCAGCTGGTAAACTGAGAAATTTTACTGTACAATATTTTCACGTCTTTATAATGCTGAAAATAAAAGCTTGCAGATACTACAGAAACATGTAGCTATGGTGAGTACTACAATTTAAATACACTTTCTATCCTTGTAAGATACATGAAACAAAGTCAGGAACTCTTTGGCTTTACATTCTAGTGAAATCCAAACTGTTCTGAACTATTATAAATGGTTACTGTTTGTCTTGGCTCCTACCTATATCAGATTCAGACTGAAGAACCTTAGTGAATTATAAAGGATAAAGTGGATATTTCTAAATTACAAGACTGCAATTCCAGTGGCTCAGTGTATCAGTTTTCTGTTTCATCTACCTTTGCTGTGGAGAAAATTGTGGTATCTGACAACAAAGGATCGAAAACATTCACTTTCATGAGCCAAAAGCTTCTTGCCTTGATTATTTTGAAGATTAAACCCCCCACCCTCTCCAACCAAACAGATGAAGATCAGTTACATTTTGTTAATGACTCAAAGGGACATAGGCTACCAACAAAATAGTTGCAACAGAATTTAAAGGGCACCCAATCAGAAAGGAGTATGATTGAGTTAAATTAATCCAACACTGAGTTGTAATCCTGGAGTCATGTCTGTGTTTCTCATGTAACTTTGAGGTTTGTACCATTAAAAGTTAAGGGAAAGCAGGCACTGCCGTTGCATCTTCTGTTTGATGGGGAGACATAACACTTAGCACTAACAGTTCATCACCATAAAATACAGCACCCTCTGTTTACTTTGGGGTTTTTATGTGACATTAGTAACCTCTTGGCCAGATAGCCAGGCCAGGTTCGTGACACGTTAGCGCTGCTCACATCCAGAGCAGGAGGAGAATGCAGACAAACACAGACCAGTAATGTCAGCTTGTGTTTCACCCAGAGTCAGTCACCAGGACTGGATTAACAAGTGGGAACGACATGATCAGTGCACATCAGAATGAGAATACCTTCCTCTAGGTTTGTACCAAACTCATAACTGAATAGGCAACACCATAACCACAATTTCAATTGAAACAGAAAGCTCACAGTAATATTAACAGAGATCTCCTACAATCACTACAGTTTGCTGAATGGTGAGAATAATAAAATTTGCGTGTTTGACAACCAGAAATCAATTTAGAAGTGTTCCAGAGACAAGGGTGACCAATGCTGAGGATACCTGCTTCACAGCAACCCAGGCAAGCCAATCATGATTGCTACCCCTGCTCAGCAATAACTGACTTCCTAGAAAATGTGAGAATCACAGTGCTTAATACAGAACAGGACAGACAAGCATCATTTTCATGCCTAAACTGCACCATAAATTCTGTAGAATATGGACCATACAGTATTCTTCCAAATGCTCCTTCAATCAGCACATGGTCAAAAACTTGAACCACATCATTATTAATTTATTACTCTTTATGTCATACCTTCTCATAATACATGACGAATATGACTAGACAAGATTAATGAATACAACATAATCCCTAAACTCCAAAAATGGAAAAGGATGAGGACCAAGGATGCATGGATGGCCAGGCAAGGAGGAAGCAGAGAATGGAAAATTTCAGGGGAAAAATCCCAAAAACTTCCCCTAAAGGCCTTTGCTGAAAGCACTGAAATCTGTGAGAAAAATATGAAGAAGTTAAGGTGGTGGGTTTATTTTGGACTGAATGCCAAAGAGTTTTTGAGTAGCATTTCAGATATGACTGCTATTGCAACTGGTTAGACAGAGAAGCTCAGTGACTACTACTCATCAGAGACGTTGTAAGTTATGCCACTGCTGGAATACCTCTGTGTGACTGGGGCTTAGTTCCACGAACATAAACCGAGAGTTTCCTCCTTTCACTCCATTATTCAACAGCAATTACAGTTGGGATGCTATGTAAGAGTCACCCAATATTCCAAGCTCTAATTTAAGGTGATACATGGCTACCTGAAGCTTATGGGTACTTCCTCCCATGAGATGTATTCAAACCACACAGAAAAAAAACCTACCTAACCTGTATTACTCGTAAAAGCTCATTATGATTAAGCTCTTCACTGTACTATAATTGCAATAATTATTACAAATAACTCTCCCCTAAAAGTAAGCCCATGGATACAGATTTCAATTGTGAACCATCTGGTTGTAGTTTTCCACCTTCCAGCACGGGTGGTGATAGCAGTCATACACCCTAAATTGAAGTTTTAAATAATTTTATCAATACACACAGCACTGCAGTAATGAACCCCAGAAGTCTCAGCTCCCTAAGATATTTCTGCATTAGGAAAGACAGATGACTCCTGAAAGGTAAGTTAGCGTTTCTGCAGCAGACATTACCCCAGCCTAGCTCAGGACATAAAACTTGCCATTTGCACCATTAGGTTTGCCAGGACAAATGAGAGGCTGGGTGTGATGTATGGCACAGGAAGGCACCCACAGCTGTTTGCTTCTGCACAGGAGGACCGAGGTGCTCTGCACCTGAGGCTGCAAATATTTATTAAGCCCTTAACAGTGAGGTTGTGATGTTCAGAACAGCCACTGCTGAAAACCATTATCTATGGATAATTAACTATGTCAGGACACTGAGGTCCTAACATGAGGTCCTCATAATTCCCCACTAAGGGAAAGACAGTACAACATTATTATAATATATTAGTAATATTTAACAACAGGATCATACTATTTGTGTTTTAATAATGAAGGCTGAGTACCGTGGTCGGATTTAAATTAATGATAGTTTCTGATAGTGCAGTTTAAGCCAGTCTAAACAAATTCTCAGTTTTTCTTACTACTAAGCAATGCAATACTCCAATAAACATTAACAACATCTATTTAGAAAATTATTTTACTTACGAATAAAGCATTTGCATCCTTGCAGGTTTAATTATTATTACTGCATTTTTTCTATCATTTGCCAAAAGTCTAAACTTGTTGGGAGGAAAAATGAAATTTAAAAAAAGAAAAAAATCTTACTTTTTACTTGACCAAAATAATACACTTGAACTTTGGAAGCCCTTGTATTCTTTTCAACCAATTTTTAGAAACAGCTAGAAAAAAAAAATTTCATCACGCAATAAAAAGGCTTTTTGACACATGAAGACAAAAGCTTCAGGCCGTTTATTAAGACTACTTCCTACTGTGTTGGGCTTTGTTTTATCTCATAATTAAAATCACACCTGAGCTGGGCCATCTGTGAGAGTGTATTAAGTTTCTTACAAAACATGAAAATCCTTTCATTTTTTCCATACAAACGCCAATAAATCTTGTAGGGTTATTTTTTTGTGTGTGACACAGAAAAATAATATGCTTAAATAAAGGCCAGGCTTCAAGCAAAAAAAAGTGTAGACAAACAAAATTATTTTTCTGTATTCATCTTCAACTGCCCCTCATAATAACTGATACATTTTTAAAAGTTGTACACTTAAAATAAACTTTTAAAAAAATATTTGACAGCCTGTTTTTTTCCTACCATTTCTTTTGTGGGATAAAAATAAGAATTAGCAAAAATTGATGAGAGACTTTTCTGTACTAGGTAGGAATTAAATGTGCAGAAAGTCAGTCAGCACTTTTCAAGATCACCATTGATGTTAGCACACTAATGCGGATGCTAACATAGGTTCTAGTGAGAGAAAAGTTACATATTTCATAAACATAGGTATGTCAAAGTTCAAGAGGGGTTTGGTTTTCTTTTGCTGGATTTTCTGTTTGTTTTGGACACTTTGTTTGTTTGCTTTAAAATACTCTGATGAGATACCAAGAGGATTTCCTTGTACAGAGCAAGAAATCCTACGTATAGCCCAACTCCATCAACAGAATGTCTTCAGTAAAGTCCTTCTGTGTGCACAGTTACACTGAAGGGCTAATGAGTAACACGAGGACCTGAATTCATGCTAAAAGTCAGAGAAACATTTACAGCAGCTTGCCTTGGACATGTGAAAACTCAAACAAGTACATGATTCTATTTATATTGTTTCAAGCTATTTTCCTTCAAAGAGACAATAAATGTTCTTGAAATGATCTTGTTTCATACTTCTGCCGAGTCAGGAACAAAATGCATACCAACACCTTGTTTCTTAATCATGTAACCTCGATTACACAATTAAATTTGCACAGTATTGTGGTAGTCAAGCAATCCTCCACAAAGTTTTACACTTCTCAGCCAAGGCAAATTAGAGAATAGCAGTCTGAGAGAAAAAACAGATCAGAAGGCCCTAAAATGGCAGTGAAGAACAGTGATTCTCCATTTCAGAGTAAAAAAAAGAGCCAGGGGTGGGAACATTTTGAAATAAAAGATTATAAAAAGTATTTCACATCAAAACATCCTATATTTGAGTACAGTGAGAGAAAAGCAGTATTGATGACCTGTTTTCATGGGCAAACCAAATTAGCAAATGGTCAGCTGTGTTCAGCACTCCAATGGTTTCACAAGATTTAAATTGCACAAAGCCTTCCCCCCTTGCTACTGAAACTTAAAATTAACTATTAACAAGCAGCAAATTATAACCCTCATTTTTTTGTCTATTACAACAATATTAAAAATTGTGATTTCTTTATATATTTTGAAGCATCAAACTTCAACACTGATCTGCACAATCTGTCACAGATTTCAATCCCTTCTATATTCATATATATTTGAACTACAAAATTATTTTTATAGTTGGAAATTCATTTGGCTGATAGTGCACTTAACTGGCAAACATTTGAGTTTGTATTCTTTTAAATTACTTATTTTACAACAAACAAAAGTCTAAATTCTGTGCCATAAATAAGACCAAAGTCACAAACTTATTCTTCTTGTTTTCCAAGTGTTTTTTGGAATCTACTGACTAATACTGAGACTATTTTGAAAATTTTGTTTTTCTTGGTTTGATAAGAGAACATATTGAGTCATGTCAAGAAAGAAACAGCAGTATTTTTTAAACATGTCTGCCTGTGAAACTAAGTGGTCTGGATCCAACTCTTAAGTTGTTCTCTCTCCAGTTATGTTACAGCTAATTAAATCCATTTTTGTAAAAAAACCCAAGTTTACAATATTTCGTAGTTTTCTTTCCAAATACAGATTTTTCCCTATCAAAGTGGGCCAAAGACTAAGAAATAAAGCACTTTATTCTGGAAAAAAAAAAGTTTTCTCATTCAGTTGCATAAAAAAGACTTCTATTTAAAAGATAATTACTTTGGTAATGACCATTTTATGTGTTAAATTAAAACTACAATGACCTTTCAAATCAGATGCATCTTTCTGCAACAGTATCACAATCAAAGTCTGAGATTCCATCACAAGAAGATGTGAAGGACATTTACCAGGACCTGTGCTCTCATTCTCTTCTCAATCACACAATCATCAGTGAAGATAAACTCAAACTCAGCACTATTGCAACGGTGAAAACCAAGCTGGGAAGAGATGATGATGACAATAATGCAGCTACTTTCACATGATTTTAAGCAAAATAAATGTTATGTAATGTAATGGATACTCAGCAGTCCAATAAACCCTTAAGAAACCAGTATGGGACATCTGAACTCTCAGACCTCTCTCCTGTGCCCAGCCTTCTGTACCTACACAAACTCATGGGAATTACCTACAGCAGCTGCAGGCACCCCCAGCTGGGATGAGAATCCCTACTGGGAGTAGCCCACAAGGGAGGAACTGCTCTGTCAGTATTTACGGATAATCTGGGTACAGAGGCTGACGTCCTACAGTGCAGGAGATGATAATACACATGACCAGGTGAAGCAGCCCCACATTAAATGGGATATTCTAGCAACCCCTGGAACCTTCCCCCCCCTTCTCTTTTGTGGGAGACAAGGAAAGGATGCAGCCAAAAAGGAACTTTGAGAAGCAACACCTCCGGCTCTGCTCTCAAGGTGATCCTATTTTTACACCTCACTTTGCCCAAGACTCTGCCTAATGCAGACCTTCCCTCTAAATTAACCAAACAAATACAAATACATGGTTCTAGTCAGTTGAAACTTAGTTATTTCTCCTGGAAATAAAACAAAATATGTGCTCTTGATTCTGGGAAAAAAATAGAACTCTTAAAAAATATCACAAGGCACATTTACTCTAAATTCTAAAGGAACAAAATAAAGAACATACATTAAAAGTGTAGTAATTTTCAGGCTCTAATGAGCCTTTTGTCCCCTTTTGAAACATATAAGAGGTCTAATTTACAATGTCAGCACTATTTTGAAAATGTTTTCTTCCCTGTGTAATGAATAATCAAAAATAATTAAAACTGAATGAAGACTGTCAAAACAAACAATACATATTTAGATGAATTATCCTTACTGTTTTTCATTATTGTGTTTGTTCATTTTCTCCTCAATTGAATTCATAACATTTACTCACTCACAATGGGTCTGTACATTCACATCTGCACAGTGGTTGCCTACGGAAAAGTATCAGCTTTCAGTATTGCTCCTCATGTGCCCTCCCAGCTGTAAATGAGGTTAGGAAACAACACTGTAAACACAGAAGGCCCTTCAAAAGCTAAAAGAGTGGAAGAATAAAAAGCATCTCAGGAAATTTGATTTGCACTTTGGTTTTACTCTTAAAGAAACACCCAAACTTAAGAGCATTTAACATTATTGAAATATGAAATATTAAAGGAAGAGACGGCAGAAGAAGGCTTTATATTCTATGGTAGTCTTGTATTATTACTATAAAGAGCAGAATAAGGCATTATAGTAATAATGAAAGCGTATGACTAAAATATAAATAGCACTGAATTCTGATCTCTTTGTTCTGAGCAATGGGCTGCTTTATTTTGTTTATTCCCCCCCACTTTTATTTCTTTTTAAGAAATGAGGGCTTGCAATTCCTTCAGCAAAAAACACAGGACACACACACACAGATGTCATAAATAATGCCCATATAAACCCATGCTAATTTATTTAATGTGAAACTCCAACACAAATTACTTAGCAGTGAAATTGCACCTCCTCTTATTGTGTATGCGAAATAAAGGCGAACAGATGTGCTCTTCCAGACCAAGCTATTGCTACAATTAAACCAACAGTCATTTTACAAACCAGCGAGCTATTTCATGTGCCTCTACAGCGCTAATCAGCTCTTCTCCAGCAGCCCAGCCCAACAGAACAGCGAGTTATTTATAGAGTTATCTATCTCGCACTTTGCAGATGATGCCTAACATTATGACAACAGTGAAAAGGTCTCCGTACCTGCCTACCTAAAACAAGTTTCTGTAAAGTAATGAATAGAGACAGCTTGGGGACCATCCACCTGCACCGCCTGCCTTTTACTGCCTGCACAGTGAAACCGCAAGGGACTGGCAGAAGGTACTTGTCTGACAGGGCCAGGACAGCCTTTCTCCTCAGTGACAGCCTGGGCCTCGCCTCTTAAACCTGACCCACCATAATTCCTTCACAATGCAGCAGCGAGGCAGCTGACAGTAGCAGCTGCACCTCCTAAGCGAGATGGATGGAATTTTCATAACTAGTTCCCCAAGTTACATTTTACCTTCAAGATAATTTATGAGCTGCTGTGGAGCCTTGAAGAGACAATATGCTTGCCATAAAATTAACTGTAACAGTCTTGTAGGTTATAATTAACACTGGGAGGGTAGCACCAACTGGATGAAACACATGGCATAATTGATGGTGAAACTGGAAATTAAGGAAGCTAACAATATCATTACTGTGCACATCACTTTAGTGAAACCTATGCTTTCCAGGGGTTAATTACAATCCCCTTCCAACGTACACACTCTGACGGGGAGTGGATGAGTGTCACAGCTAGGAGGAGGCAGGTTTGCTGGCAAGGCCACCTTGCACCTGGACTGATGTATATATTGTTTTTTTTGCCTGGAAGAGATATACATGTCAAAGCAGCAGCACCAGCACCTGAACATCTGGCAGCAGGCACACTGTAGCTCAGAGATAGATGATTGCTCAAACCTCATGGAATATTTCATTTTCGCTGCAGCCAGCAGACTTAATGGCAAAGAAGAAAAAATCCTCTGTGAGATTTCACTTAATGACACACATTATTAATTTAAATGACTTGAGCAAAGAAAAACATTTTAACTTTATACTGCTGTAACTTAGCAGCAAATTAAGATTTTTTTTTCATCAGTGTATTATCATCTTGGTTTATTACATTAGTCTTTAGAAACATGCAGAGCAATCTTTTTAGAATCTCACCTTTCAAGGGAATACTGAACTGAAGATGCAATGCTAGTGAGCTAGTTAATCAGAAATAATATTATAAACTGCTGCCATCTTTGGGAAGGCAAACATGCAATTCATGTACCTGTATCTAAGACTCTACTCTCTAGCCAAGGCTTAAAGAATCACTAGTGAAATGTGGGGTCTTTTTGAATCTCTCAAATTATTTTAATGAAACTTTTTTTTTGTCCCTGGACAACATACGTGAAAATGTACAGATAAATGATGCAACAGTGTCACCTACAGGCAAGCAAAACAGTCAGAAACCTCCTCCAATATTGCACCCTCTTACCTCTCAAATCCTTCTCCTCCCCTCCTCCAGCCTCCTCCTCAATCCCTAATAACACACACCTGGATTTGGGGATTACCCATATCTCCAAGTAGAAGAAGAAGGGCAAATACCTAAAGTGCTTTCAGGATGGTCTAATATAAAATCCTTAGATCTTTTATGCAGTAAACTACGCCTTACAATAAACATGCTGTGCAGCCAGCCAGCCATCTACACTGCAGTGGGTGCTTGGATTACTTCACCTCTCCTGGGCACTTGCTCAAATCCACGTTAACTAGGTAGTCAAAAATAATTCTGATAAAAATAATTTTCATATCTCAGGAAGACCAAATACTGACATTACTAAATGTGAGGAAAAAAAATGAGAAAAAGTTGACTTGCCTAAAAACAACTGGCAAAAATTTTAACAATATTGTCCAAACTTGTACATAAAACCACCCTCCAGCATAATTTGGAGCTAAATCTATCTCCAGCATATCATGGGCATAATTGATGGATCCATTCAGCTTACCCTTGCTGAAAAAGTGGAACACACTCTTACTAGTAGCTCTTCGAATTCTCAGAATTCTCATTTTCCAACAGAATACTCTTTTCTCCCAGTAATACTGCCCTCACTTTAACACTCAATAGACTTTTCTTGGCTTCTCCCACAAACCCTGCATTTTGAGGGCCTGTTTCTCAACCTTTTTGATACTGCTCAAGATACCTTTTTGTTGCAATTATTTCTCTCTGTTTCTAATCATATCACTGATGTCCACCATTGTTACTTTAACATCATTCCTCCCCTAATTCCCATTTGCTCCACCACCAACCCAGGGTGGATAATCTGTAAATACAGCAGTAAGGAAATATGAGTACTCTGCTGCATACCTCTGAAAGAGTTCTCAGTTGGCCAAGTTACTCAAGTAAGTAATAATAGGATTTTCTTCTATTACTATTACATATGCTCTAAGCACTGTTCCCATTTGGAGCTGCTGTCATTTAACAAAATAAGACAAATAATATGAAAACAATGTATGCTATGTAACAGATCCCCAAGTTCTTTGTTTTTACAGAACCTCTTAAGAAATGCCAACTTCCTTTTTTAGCTATTTTAAAACATCTGCATAGTTTATCATTTAATAACTCCACAGCAATGATACATTAAGTACCGAAAATTCAGACAAAAGTAAATGGAACAAATAATAGTAGCCAAATCAAACTCTTCAAATGCCCAAAATATCTCATTAGTAGTGAAAATAAGCAAGTAAATCAAATCTACTCTCCAGTTCATCTTAGTTTCTCAGATTAGCTGATGCCTCCCCAAGCCATTCTTCAAGACCTCCCCGTGGACTGCACTTCCCTCTCATCAATCCTGTTAAGATTGCCCAGGAATTCACCCTCTCTCCCAGCACATGATTATCTGCATATGCCACCACAACTTTAATGCAAGCAAACTGCAGAGCAGTGCAACAGACTGATCCTCCTTTTGCCCACAGCCACCCACGGCATTCATTGGCTGGACTGCTCAGAGCACTGACAGCACCTCGCTCAGTTTCAACCTCCATTTAATTTTTGGCTGCTCCAGAAGTGCCAGCAAGGGCACCAATTAGTGTCAGCTGCAGCAGGTGCTCTGTGTGACAGCCACACCTGCCCACCAGGGCTGGAGCACCGACGCGTTTTCCATCGGCCATCACCCACACACACCCAATGGGAATACGCTTTGGCACTGCCTACATGAACCGTATTTAAACTGCTGACCTGAAAACAAAAGGCTTTGTATTTCATTGCCAATCCCTGGAGCCATCAAGTTCTATACATGTGGAAAAACTTTAATAACACGAGGTTGACAGCCTTTAAGACTGAAGTTGTGAATTTACGTAAGCAAATGCTCACTCACACTCATGGTATGACATGATCAGCACCATTTGGCTGGGTAAGCCCTTTAAGTTACCCTCTGTTTTGTCATCATTGGTAATGCATACAGATTATTTAACACACCTCCAAATTAAACTTATTTTATCCAGCTTTACGACAGATAAAGCTGTAACAATATTGGTACTAAAATCATTCAAGTCCTGTTTGGATAAGGCTTCTATTTTCTTAGAGAGGAGAGAATTGTGTCGTTAGACTCTTTTAATTTTAAATGTCTAGTTTTAGACAAAGTTTGAGCTCACAGTAAGTTTGCCAGTAGTTTAATGGATGTTATATACCATGACACTAGCACATTTTGCTAAAGGCAAAGGAAAGTGTGGATTGATACTGCAGAAGAAATAGACCTCAGTGGATAAAGTTAAATAAATCTATGGTAATTTTTTGTTCACTGGACCACTCACACCTTATCCCTAGTTTATAACACCAGGTCTTTATCTAACATGGGCAGCTACAGAACACAGTATAACCCATGGAATTCTCCCAGCCCTTCTCCTTTTCCCCTGCCTCTGGCAGACAGACACCACTCTCTCCCACAGAAAGGATGACAGCTGATGCTAATGCTGCTTTGTGGTTCAACTGTCTGATGATGTGGCTAACGCTTGGTCTCCACAGATTATAAATTTGTCACCTCTGCGATCTAGTCAATCTCCAGTATCCTGCAGCCTGGAAAGGCAATAATCTCCATTTCCACCATTCGGGTCTCCCAATGGTAGTGAACAAATCATTGTCAAGCCACTGGAAAAACAACGCTATCTATCTTTTTTGTACTGCAATTATGAAAGCTTACATAAATAAGGAAATGTCACCCATGCTGACTGTAAAAGCCTGTCCAAGTAAAACCAAACATAAAAATCTTAAATCATTGAATAATCTCTGATAGAGTGGGAAAATTCTTTATCACATTCTTTTCGGAAGCTTTAATTGCACTATAAATAAGGACTAAATTTGTGTCATTTTCCAGTTTTGGAAGTGCCATTGAATTATTCAAAAAACTCATCTAGCACAAGAAGAAAAAATCATGAAATCAGAAAAGGAAAATGTCAAAAGTTTCATTTAGTAGTTACTCAGGTATATGATGATGCATCTCGCTGTGGATTTCAGAAGTGAACCATTAAAATTAAATTAAAATGATAAAGTAAACACTCAGTAAACAATCCCTACAAAGTGTCTTAATGACAGGGCCTGACACAAACAAAAGCCACACAAAGAGACACAGAGCTCAAGTTCTGCAGCTTTTCTGAGCCTGTCCTCTAAGACCATTTGGCTTAGCTTGCTACACCACATAACTTCTTTTGCAGCACATTTCCTGTGTATGTAGTGACATCACAAGGTAAGAGGCAGGATTTTCTGTAAGTAGCCACAGCTTGTAAACGCAGTCTTTCCAAGCCTAAAGGGTCAGGAGAGTTTCAGAGGAAAAGCTAACCAGCAGCATTTAATCAAGCTGCATTTCCATTGTTCTGTAGGGTACTTGTACCTATTGATCCCAGGCTTGGCTGCTTCAAAGCCTCCTCCATACAAGGAGTACAGGTGAAAGAGGCAGAAAACAGGAAAGGTCACGAGAAGCAAAAGAAATCTGGCAATAAGCAACTGGAGAAAAGTCAAAGGTCAATCAAGGCAGCTGATGTCTACACATAACTACAGCAGGAGACCTGACAACTTCATCAACATTGCAGGGTTTTCTCCATTCATTTGAAAGCTCCATTGGTTTGCAGTCTGGCTCGAAGCATCTTCTTGAACAACATACAGTATTCAGGATTACCGAGCCACAATTTCCTTTCTGCACATTGTCTAAGTGTATTTATGTTCTGAAAGCCTGTTTTAGGTTACATACTAGGTGCTTTTCTTCTTTTAAGGAGTATTCACACACATACATCTGAAATATGAATGTCAAAGAATCCAAATGTAATTTTCTCCCTGTGATTTCCAAAATGGTGAATCAAACTTTTGGTGTATGCTCATTGCTAATTTACTGAGACCCATTGTCCAGAGAGGACAACTGCTATCAAAAACCACACTGGAGATCACACAGCTGTATGTACTGAGATCCTTACTAATTTCAGATACACGGATACTGGATTCCACAACATGGAAAAAAAAAAAAAAATCTGTCATTCTCATGTTACCAAAACAACCACAAGTTTTAAACAACCCAAATTCTTCCCCCCCCACTCCCTGACAAACCTTGGTACCTCTGCAGTTTGTCTGTAAAATCTTGGGAACTGGTATAGCTCCTATTGCAGTAGTTTCTGAAGAGTTCACATTATTTCATATACTTATCATCTTGCCGGGTTTATGAGACTTTAAAAAAATTCAGTATTTGTCAACCAGTCTTTCAACTGATATTATCACATTTCATTTGAAAAACAACATTCAGGAGTTCCTGAAAATACACAAAGCCTGTGACAGAAAGGAAGGAAGGAAAAAAAGCTCTGATTTTCCCAAACCCCATGTTAACTTCTTAACCCATCAACATTTCCTCTGCTACAGAGGAAACACGGTCCTTCTTTACATCAACACCACTTTCTCCTACTGGAGCTAAAAAGAGTAAAATCTACCTCAATTACCTCCTTAATTACGGTCTAAAATTCCAAGGTATAAGGAGGTTACGCATAAGAAGAAAAAATTAACTTTTTCTTCAAAACAGAAAATAAAAGATAAAAAAATCTTCCAGTTTGTATCTTATTTAAGATGCACGCTATTTTAGGATTCCACTCTACAATTCTTCATTTTTCTTATTATAGAATTGAAGAGTGTTATCACAGATTAGGACTCAATTTTCTCACTAGGTACTTATAATTAATACTCCTATATAAATATCAACATAAAAATCCAGATTTCACTGTTGAGAGCTAAAAATACTTCTACAGTTTAAGTGCTCATTGTAGCTAGAAAAAAAAATACATACCTTTAAATTGTTATGTCAAAATTGTGAGATCTAAGAAGAGGTTTGACAAAGGCAAAAAATGCTGAGGAATTATAGCTCACATGTGACTTGAAACCTGAAGCTAATATGATTTGCCACAAGTAAAAGGTTCTTTCTTCCACTGCTGTGCAAAAATGCAAGAATATAACAATTCTAGAAATACAGTGACCCGGTCTACAAAATATTATGGGTTATAGAATGACCCCATAAAACAAGATTCTTTATTGTGTTATTTTAATGATGCAAGGTTATAAGTTATTGATTTTTATAAGATATAATCAATTAACACTTTTCTGCTGTTTATCTCAAGAACCAGAAGAATTTTGTGTTACTTTGGTACAGATTATTTATTGAATGTTTATTCTGTTTTCACAATGTCAATTTGTCTTTAGATGATGATTTAGAGAGAAGTTAAAATTTCAGATTTTGGACACATAGCACAACTAGGAAAATTCAACAATCATAAATAATTTTATCAAACTTTCCATTTCATTATGTCTTTCTCCAAAACTTTACATTTTCCAGTATCTGGCTGAATATCCCCTAAGAGAAATGTTGCAATTTCTTTGAGGGAAATAGCAAAATAGACTTCAGGGTCTGCGTCATAATAAAATCATTTTGGACGAATGAAATTTTTCTATAAAAAACCCCATACTTTAGTAATGGTTTAACTAACCATATTTTTTCCTAACAGTCAATATTTTCAATGCAGTTAAACACTACCCTTTAAATTAATCTCTTGTTGATTTATTGATGACAAATTAGTTTGGTAGTAAATGTATCTCTATGAAAAATACAACAAAAACCTACTAGCAACTAAATGCAGTATGTCATGCAAGCATTAAAGACAATTCTATTAGAACATGATACAAGTTCTAATAGAATTGTCTTTAATAGACAATAACAGCTTTAATAGAAATAACAGCTAAAATTCTATCTAGCTATAGCCCAGTTCTCTCAGGCACTTACTGATCAGGAAAAGTGCAACATTCTCTCTTGAAATTCAAGTACTTCTTTTTTCCCCCATTTCTTTGTGTTATAACAACTTTTCTGGTTCCAGTTAAAAAGTAAAATAAAAAATGTCAATAACATCATCAACACGGAAAAATATTAAGGCCTTTTTAAAAAATTAATCAGGTGCAGATATTGAACTGTACTTTCTCATCCTTTGTCTCACTTTTCAAATGATAATTTCTTCCACAGTCACCATTAAATCTTGATCTATTCCAGCTCTCTGTATGGGTCATTGATTCTAGATGTACCATGGTTATTTTTAAATGTTTCCCTTTCGTAGAGAAAGAGAAGGCTGTCTAGAGCCAGATGGGTAACTTCACACTTCATTTATCAAACCCAATGCATTAGACTCCACCCTCTCTTTCCCACTATTGCTGTTAAATTTCCATATAATTTGGTAACAATTTTCATTATCATACAGTGACCCTAAAAAGTCTCTCCAGGTTTGCATGGTTAGTCCAAAACTCACAGCTGTTCCCTTCACCCTCTATTTGTTACAGTAGAATCTGAGGTTCCCCTCACTTTATAAGCTGAGCAGTGACCTTCTGTGAGCAGAGGTCAAGAAGGGGTCAGTTCAAAGGGCTAGAGCAGCTCTTTAACAGCTCTAACAACCTGTCCATCAGGCACTATCACGCAGCATAAACAAATCTGGGGCTTTGGAAACTCTGGACCATTTCTGTTAACACTCAGAGGACGTTCACTGAGTCCTACCTGAAGTATTTTGGATCACTACCACTCAGAGAACAACTTGAATCCCTGGAAGACCTGCTCAGATACTTTAGATACTGATGACATCTTTGCATCACAAGTCCATGAAATGGTGAGTGCAACACTAAGCACACTGCCATGTGTTTTGGGCTGTGGAGCTGAAATAAAATCTTAAAGAGTCCTTTCAGTTCATTAATATGCAGAAACACTGGTACACGTTAAAGCAATTAACACAAGAACGTGCTTTAACTGGGTAGGTACAGACCAGAACAGTTCATATGCCTTTCTCTGGGAAAGGCTAAATTTGCAAAAGTTCAATCAGTTTGTGCTACCAGTTCCCAGCATGTACGTTATTTTTTTTTTATTTCAAGTGTTAATGACACAAATAAAACACAAGAAAGAAGCAAATGACTACATAACTTTACAAAGACCAAGTGCAGATTGAAGTTCTCTGCCAGCTGCCCTCCTTTCATTGACCTAAATTTCTTGAAGTTGTACTGTTCATAATCTACTCTCTAATGCACAATGTAAGGTAATTAGAGTCATCTGTATTTAACTTCCACAGGAAAAAAATTCTATTATCTAATCTAGCTGATCCCCTGATAGCCTGTTGAAAGTAAAGTACTGTAACCTATTGCCTGCCCTTTGACAAGTGCTAATTATTTCCTGTCCAAGCACATTTTTCTCATGTAATTCCAAAGTACACAATAGCCTGATCTCTAAAACACGGGCAGCCCTGCTCGTACCACGGCGGACGTTTTACAACTTTCAGCACCGGGTGCTCCAGGGCTGCCACAGCCCGTGTTTCATTGCAGACCCTGGGCTAGGGCTTTGATGGAGCTCAGTGAGGTGTTGGGTAACAGCCTCTTTATGCACATCAGATGGAGGAGACTCCCAGATAGGCACTGCGATGGGAAACATCACATGGAAGGAAAAAGGATTATGGATATTTAATACTCAAAGGACACTTTTTTTCAGAACTTTCAAGGCACAATGGTCTTGAAATTTTCTTTCAGGTGTTTAGTTTTAGGAAGGCCTGCACTTCATCTGCTTGTGCCTCTCCCACCCCCCAGGAGCTGCAGCTTTGCAGTGTCAGAGGCTGGGCTATGGCTCCAAGTGCAGCCCCGGCTCCAGCCCCAGAGCTCTCTGTGAGCAGCAAGCAAGGCCAGGAGCACTGAAACCCCCAGAACTTCTAAATTAATCACTGTTGCCATGATTTCTGACGGCTCTGTGTATTAAGAAACCATTGTTAAACAAAATGAACTCTACAAAGGTATTCCACTCCTTAGGAACTTTCTATTCTGTTTCACAATGAAGATGCACATGTCCCGCAGAAAAGCTCTAAGTGATTTCCGCATTTGCATTATTTAGTAAGCATGGTGATGGAAGGCAAAAAACCAAACACCCCCCGTCCAAAAAAAAAATCAAAAAACAAGTAAAAAAAACCCTTACAAAACCCCCATAAAAATCCCTTAAATTGCTCAAGAAGGAAAACACAAACCCCACATGATAACATGGAAAATATTTTAGAGCCAGCTTACTCTTACATCTTAAATGAGGAGCATACAAACAAACATTCCATACTCACGAGAACACAAACTTACAAAACACAGCCAGTAATTTGTAAAATAGTTATGTGCAATTATGTTCCATTTTTAACGAAAGTTTCTAAAATGTTTTGGCTTCATTTGCTACAATTATTTGGAGCAGAAAAGATACTCTAGTGTCAGACTCAAAATCTACAGATAACATTTTAAAAGCAATCTTACAGAGTCTTCAGGAACTACACCAGCAAAATACAAGACATGTCCCTTAACTGTAATATTTACTACAGGTAAAACAATCATGCCAGTTAAACGCTAGATTTGCACAACAAAAATCTGATTTTAAAATACTTTTGACTAAAAACTGTATTTAAGTAAGGAACATCTGGTTTTAAATAAAAGCTATAAATTTGGCAGAAAATTTTCATCAACTGCTAGATACTTTATGTAAATATCAAATCATAAAATTATATGAGACTATAAAATTAGTATAAACCTACAGCTTTTAGACACAGGTGTGAAAAAAGGTGACATCAACTCATTTAGCAGCTAAAGAGAGGGACATAAGGTGGAGCATGGTGGAAATTCTTTCATTCACTTGTCTCTAAACAAACTAAAAGTATGGTGTATCTGGTGCTTCTGAAATGCATTTAGCTGATTACATCCCAGTAACATAAACCTTTCCAAATGGAAACATAAACAACTTTTTAACACTGTTAACAGCAGCTCCTGATCTCTGGCAGTGCGTTCTCTTTAAGGACTCAGGTACAGTGAAACAGCCACAGGATATGAGTTCCAGCAGCACACACCCTTCTGACCGTCTCACCCAGCATGACCCAGTTAACACCAGTAGGGCACCCCAGGGAAACGGGAGGAGCACCGAGAAAGCAGCCAAGAGGTGCAGTTTCAGCAGAGCATTCCAGCCAGAGCACTGCTCATATTGTCAGCAATCCATGGACAACCTGAGAGCGCTTCAGGTGGCACCACTCTCAGACCTGTGAGCTGCCCACCAAGCTGTATGAGCACAGGAAGGGAGCAGCCTACCCCACAGAAACACCAACTATCCCATTCAAGGAATTACTATGTGAATAGTGAAAATTTAGAATTTTTTCTTTTAAAACATCACTTTTTCCCACTCAAGGGGATTTATAGGAATATTTCTCACCTTGCTGTCCATTCTTTACGCAGCTTTTGTCTCTCCCTAAGAAGCAGCAGGAAGCAGCTGATGGTCTCATTCCTTTGTTCCTCAATTTGTTGCTCTTTTCTAACTTCAGAGAGGACCAGACTTGTCTTAAAGGGAGGAAACACATAAAAATTATAATCTAGAAATAGGAAACAATGTGTAAAATTAATAAAAAGCCCATAAGCAAATAAGGACAGTAAATCAATAGCTTTTTTTATTACAGTTCCACTGCTGACAAATCAATACAGTAAATGATGGTTAGAAATGGCCACTATATATTTGGTATTTAATCAATATACATGGCACATAAGGTAAACCTTAAAATCTCATTGCCTTAAGTATCACAACAAGACATTGTGCAGTCTAGCCCACATTTTCTTGAGGCATAGTTATTTTCTAAATATTATCTTGTATCAAATAATATCAGAAGTATTTTCCTCAATGTAGCATTTGTTTGGGGGATTTCAGTCTCCCCTTTGCTCCTTGGTAAAGCAATCGAAGAAAATACCTATTTGTATTGTATCTTCTGCATGGAATTTCTGCTGATGTCCCCAAGTCCTCTTTATCATTAAATACTTCAAATAAACAAGTAATAAAGTCTTTTCAGATATGGAATAAATTAAAAACTGCTTAAAAAGATACATATACACACACACACGCATGCAATGGATTTAAGTCATCTGGGGAGCAGGATAACACTCAGGCTCTGCAGATCAAATGTTCCGGACCTTCCCAAATGTTGTGCTGACAGTTCAGAACTGGAGATGTTCTTACCATCCTTCATCCTCCCACCAAGCTAATCCAAATCCCTCACTTCCTCTTTGCCTACCAACTCATTCACTGTTTTCTCCTCTTCTTCCCCTGCACTTCCCCCTGTCTGAAGTTGGGAAGGAAATGGTTGATGCTCATGCTGCCAACCAGTCCTACACCCACAGTGCCCCTGTGCTCCTGAGACTCTCTTCAGTGAAGACATTACATTGCTTTTTTCACTTTAACCAGCCCCTGATATACACAGAATCATTTCTGATATTCTAACCTTCAGTCACATGTTATGAAAATGTATCAAAGCATCTAAATGCTTTTGGGAAGGATGACAGAACAGATGGAATTCTTGCACAGACCTGTTTTCTTTACACAGAAAAGGAGGCAAAAACCCCAAGTTTCTAATCTGGAAAGTTGTGCACGTGAGTTTGAAAACACAACTCAAACACAACCAAGACCTGCAATTCCTACAACATGACCTCCCTTATTGGAACAACGTGACGAAACACGTGGCATACTGCCTCCTCCTCAATATCACATACAGGTTACATTCTGGCCTGCCCAACTAAAATTCCTCTAGGAATTCTGTGAGGGAAGTGATTGTTATTATCTTCAGTTTGTGAAAACAGGGCAATCTATTCTCATTCTGATAGGTTTTCTCCCACAAGAAACAATAAAATGCAGATTATACACTTATTAAGCTATGTAAAGTCAGAGTAGCACTGCTACTGCTGTGGTCGTTGCAAGAGAGAAGCATGACAGGGTTCACAGAGACAGAAAATAACTTTATTACACCAATATCACATGACAAAGAACAAAAAGCATTTTTCTGCCCACCTCCCAGCTCTATCAGTTGGCCTACCAAAAGGCATTACCCCATCATATGGGGCTTAAACATCAAAAAGAACACTTTCTTGTAAAAACCCAAAATGTTCAAACCTCTGTCTATCCAGATCACATTCTTGACCCTGCTTTGACATTACAAAGCAAACAAAAAGCCAGAGAGCATTTTCAGATAAGGATTCCCTGACATGGGTTTCCCTTGCACTGACCTACAACATCTTTTCCACAAGCTCTAATATCCGCCAACTTCAACAACCCTGACCTCAGAGCCTCCCTTCCAGCAGCTGCACAGTTTAAAGCAGGATTTGATAGAGGACTTCAGCAAGTGAGAACACACTCACATGAGCTGATGTACATTCTTTAATGGTGAAAATTAACACTCCCTGTCATTCACAGTAAATGTAACTACTAAGGCTTTAACTTTTATATTTATCATGTACAAGACTTGACAGAGCACTACAACCAGAGTTTACCTCTGTATCATAGGATGATCAGACTGTAGCCATACAGCTAGGCCATAGTTCACCAAGATTTCCCTTTCAGAACCATTGGATGGCCATATTAATCACAAAGGGAGAGGAAAACCCACTGGTGATGGTGAGATGCCTGCTTCTCTCCAAGACTTCAGCAAAGTTCTAAGTTTAATGATGCTATGCCTTACAAAGCTAGAAGTCTCGTTATTTGCTGCAACAAACATCAAGATCCCCTAAATAAACTATTCACAAAGTGCAGAGCATGGAGAACTGGCAGTCGCTAAAGAATTTTCAGTTAAAATCTGATGGAAAGATGATGTTAATAGAGTATTATGGGTCAGACAAAGGTGATCACTTCTCCAAGTACCCAGAATCTCATTGTATGTGATACTGTATGAATTCTGTTGACCTGGTCAAATTTCAAGTTTGGTCCTGAGTTTCATTAAGTAAAGTCCCCTCCATCCACAGAAACATCATAATTCTGGAAACTGAACATAATTTATTTTTTACTGAGAGAACAATTATATTGCTCCAGCCTTCTGTTAACACCTCTCATTTATGTGGTGATGTACATGGCTCAAGTCAAACACATGGTTTGACACTGACATCATAAACGCTTCTTTATTGAGCCCTGTGAGTATGGCCACAGCTACCTGGAGGGTGAAATAGTATTATTAAGCAACATACAACAACAATACATAGCAATTTAACTGATTTACTTGTTTTCTAAGAGTTCTGAAAGGGCAGTAAGGTCACCTGGAATGTCAGTGCAGGGCTTGATGTGTAGCTTCTATAGAGGCATTTCTTAATAACATGCTATTCCTATAATCGTACTAAAAATCTCAAATTGTAACAAATAAAGCAGCATTCTGGGTAAAATAATATTGTAAAACATGCTCCTTTGAAAGTTTTCTTTCCATGTAACTTGTTTTGGGATTTATTTTTAAAAAGGGGATTCAATATATACCTTGACTGATAAAGGTCAGGGGTTCAAGAAACTCGGTCAAAGATGTTATCAGCTGGCAAAGCCATTTCCTCACATCAACACTGATAAAAATCCATCAGAAACTCGGCTGATACCACCCCTGCTCTAAAGACCAGGAATGACCTTCTTTTGAACATCACTACAGTTGCACATCCCATCAAAGAAAATCTGATCTTGTGTCTCAATTCTTTTAATGACAGATAATTGCCTGCAGAGGCCCCCTTTGCCCAATGCTGAGTGAATCCTTCACAATTCTGAGCTGGACTCAGCACTGGCTCAGTGGTTTTCAGCACACTCGGGACTGCAGGACAGTAGAATAAATAAACAATGCAACCAGCCCTACAGCCTGCCTTATCTCATCCTTGTGTTCACAGAGATTCTTGAGGGTGGTAATGTTTACAAACTGGTGAAACTTTCTTTCTTCTGCTTCCTGAGCTGGCAAAAACATATCCTGGGCAACCTAAGCAACGAGATTATGCAAACTGCTTATCACTTGTGGGAAGCAACTGCCTGTCTCATTGGCCAGCACACCTCTTTAACAAGCAGTATTGCTCGTGTTTTCAGTAAATCTTACACTAATAGATCTGTGAGGAGAATTGGCTATTTAGGGCTTTCCTTGTAAACCCCAAATGGCATAAGTATTAAAAACAAACACACAACTCACTTCTCAAAAAGTCCGAAGTTATGTATACACACACATGCACATATGTATATGTGTATATATTATATGTGTATATATATATATATAGATAGATAGATAGATAGATAGATAGATAGATCAGGAGCAAATCCAGCCTTTTATGTTAAACATAGTATTTAGGAAACCGTACTCTTTGCCTTCCTCCCGGTACAGCAGCAGAACTAAATTTTGGCATATCAGGCAGGAGCCATCAGATCATCTTCTCTCATTACGTAAGAAAGGAAGGTTCTAAGATTAGATTTCAGAACACCAGCACCCTATTTCTCTCATTATGACCAACAAAATATATCAGTGACAAAGGATGGAATAGAAACTGTTATAACCAAGTCTTTCTATTCACCCAGGATATACACACAAAATTAGATACCTAACAAAGCTAATCTAGGTATTGTAACAGGATTATAATAATATTTTTCCTTAGATACACGGCAGCGGAAACTCTGTTTTAACATCCACAGGCCACTACCTTGCTGAACTGTGTGTCCTGGGTGAATATCACAATGTACTTACAAACAAGCAAGAACAAGCAACATCTAAACACTCTAAACCCCACACTGGTACATTTTCAATCTTATAAAGCCAGATTTTTCCCTTCCTTCAATACAGACTTCATGACGAGTCAGACATAAGGTTAGAAACACTGTACAACTGGAGACATGAAGCCTAGTGTTCTGTCAAACAAATTAGCCTTCAGTCTGAACTAAAGTGGCACTTGGGACAGTTTGCCTCTTGGTCCTAGTTTATTGGGTCAACAAATCAGATTTTTCACTCTAAGTTAAGATTTCATTTACTCACCACCAGTTTACATAGGATAAGCTTCTGAATATTTACCAACCACTTCTACTTTAACATAGCAGTCATCGCTAAAAAATCAATAACTAATAGAGAAAGGAAAAACATTAAGAATAAAATCTCTACGCAGGGTAAAAATATTGTTCTGTATTTTCCCTGTCATTTTATTTGCTCTTAGTGCAAGAAGTATCCTGATGAAATTCTATGAAACTAGAACACAGTCCCTTGTAGAGGGGAAGGAAAAAGAACCTGTAATCTATTAAGCCATGTTAATTTAACATGTTGTAACTCCTCCATGATAAAAAAAGCTAGTAATTGATTACAAAACCGTGTTCATTTCTTCTTTACTTTTAAAATTTCTACTTAAAATACGAGCAAATGTGCCCATTTTCATTGATACGATAGAAACAGCCAGTATGGTTTAAGTTATCACACAGTAATTTGGCCACATTAAACCCAATTCTCTGCCTTTTGTTTATTAATCCACTATGCCAGATATCACAGTTTCACTCAGCAACCTTCATGTTTTGGATGATATTGAAAAATGAGTCATGTTTGTCAAAGAAAGTTTAAAAAAAAAAAAAGGTAAAGAGGAAAAAAGTGTTGTTTATAGAAGCCAGCTGCTCTGGCTTCGGCGCCAGCAGCTCTTCATCCTGCTATTTTACGCTCGCAACCCCCACTGCCCCCACTGGCACAGGTACAACTAAATGTTGACTTCAATGCTTCAGAGAGCACTCAACTGATTCTGTACATGATTAATTGCCAAAGACATGGCTGACCATATGGAACAGAGAAAGCATCAAGTAATTCATACTTCTGTATATGATCATTTGGCCCCTGTTGTCTTAATGTACAGGAAAGAGCTAGTATAGCACAGACCTGGTGTCTTGCCCTTGACAGCCCATTAAGAAATCTCAAAGCACCTAGTTGAAGTTATGCTGTTGGCTTTTCAATAGCAGCCTAATAAAACAGAAGCAAAGCTTTCCAACTAGTCTTAAATCTTTCACATACAGTACATTAACCACTGCTGCTAAAACAACTGGTTTCTTATGATAGGAAATGGGATTTGATTTCTAGCCTCTGCATACTTACTGAAAGCCTTTTTCTGACCTTTGGAGGGTTTACAAAATCATTGTTCGTTTTTTCTGCCATTTTCCCGGTTTCTTGCCATGGTGATCCTAATAGATTTGTTTAAGGTTCAGTACATTCTACTCTTACTAACTGTTATATGCAAACTCTGCAATGAAGGTAGGCTCATGGGAACTGAAAGGAAAGAAATTATTATTAACTATTTTCTTTCTGAGAGTCAGAGAAGTCACTGCAACATCTAAAACATAATTTACTTCTAAGGAGCCTATAAAACAAAACAAAAAATTCCTCAAAAGAAGCAATATATTAGTGTGTGCTTTCTTTTATCAGACTGGAGACAAATCATCAAATTTCATTTGAGAAGGTAGGACAATTTATTTTAAAGCTGTAGTATTCTGAAGGATTTCTGACACAGACCTCAAGAAAAGAAAAAGGTGCAGACTTGGAATATATGTCAGTATCATTAACTGCTTTATATTAGTTTTATCTACCGCTAACATCTTTTCAGTCATACGCAGTCAAAGAAAAACCATTTAAATAATGTTTCGCTGTCAAAGCTCTTAAAATGACAGTGCTAAAAAGTTAATCCCCATCCTTGCAGATCTTCTGGCAGTTTTGACACACGTTGGCAAGGATGTATTTGCTGGCACCTTCCGTTAGAAAATATTTACATGGAGTTTTCTTGTCTGAGGATTTTCTAGTTGAGTAAATGATCCTCATGGTCTGAAGGGCCTTATATGGGATATTCTAATCATTGGACATTCATTAGTGGCAATTTCCCAGGCTACTGAGAATTCAGATAACACTATTAATACTCCAACAAAATACATGAATAATCTGCAAGCTAATATAAAACTCCCTAACTGTTCTGGTTATTGACTGAGAACTTCCAACACAAAATCAGGGGTTTTAAGTCAAACATTATGTCTGTTTTTAAATAAAATATAAAGAATAGAGAATTTTATGAAAGAAGTGTCATTTTTGTAGCATAAAAGGAATGGAAACTCAGGTTGCTGTTGTGAAACCATTGCCACAAAGATTATACATTCTCCCCTGCCATTATATTCAGTGGTGCACATCAAAACTAAACATGCACATCACCCAATTATAGAGCAGAATGCTTAAAGTTAGACATATGCTTAAGCTCTATATACAAGTCTACATGCATTAAAATGTAGGCAGCCCTGTCTCGCTTTGAGGTATTCACTGCTGACAACAAAGGATGAATACCTGACTTGATAGATGAGTAGTTTGACCTAGAAAAACCTACAGTGAGTAGATCACTTAGACATTTCCAAAGAAACTGTAGGTCTTGTCTGCACTATGAGGTTGTTCCATTTATCTATACCTGTGGAGCTAAAGCAGTACATTTTCCAGATATATGAGTTTAAAGGTCATAAATTAAACCAGGTTGAGCTTATTTGGAAATAACCATTACCTTTATGCCTATATAAGCATATTTATTTATACCAGGGTCTTGAACCATCTATTTAGGAAAAAGGAATCCAAACAGAAGTAATGACCAAGTAATTTTTGGTTACTCTGGCATGCCCCAACTGAATGAATTTCCAATTGAGAAAAAAAATCCTTTTTACTGGATGATTTAATGCAGTTATGATGAGTCTCTGTAAGATTTTCAATATGTAGTTACAAAGTAAAAAATGTAAAAAGATCAACACTTTCAAAATATTTTTGTTGCACTAATTGGCTTGGCAATGTTCTGAAGGTGAAGTATAACCCACCTCACCATGAAAGAGCAACCGAACCACTTAAGATATTTGAAATAAGAGTGGCTTAGCATCTTCAGATGTATGGGTGACTGAAAGGTTACCCTTCAGCCACATTCTCCCAGAGCACGGCCCCTCCACCTCTGAATCAATAGCACAAAGACTGAGGCAGGCCTAGCACGCATAGTGGATTATATGAAGTGTAAAACATTGTGGGGGAAAAAGCTTTTGAAAGAAGTCAGGAAAAAGAAATCACGCTTGCAAGAAGATCCAGCTGACAGGCCAGTCCCTAACAAGTGAATATGTTTGAAAACATTGTGAATGCAAGAAAAGAACACGCCTTTTGTTTCCAAACCTACAGTGTGTCTTTACCCCAACTGTTGCCTGCATGGCTGAACATATGTTTTCTGAACAAGAACTGAAGCAGAAAGTGTTCTTTGTTATAATTCACTCCTTTGTATACACCTCCCTTTTTCCATTTTGGTCACATGCAAACAGTAGTTTCACTGAACACTTAAGTTCTGAAGGACTGCACAGCAGTGTATGCTCCAGTGATTATCTACTGTTGCTGAAAGCAGTTGAGCCAAGATGCACTACAAGACTCACTTGGCTAATCTGCACTCTGGACAGCTTAGACTTTGCAGTGCTGAATCACGCCGAGTACAATCTGCCCATGCTCACTCAGCCACTCAGAATTTTCACCATCAACAATTACATGCAGTTCTAATAAGCACTGAAGAATTATACAACAAATGATTTTATGCATTCAAAAGAATTCAAAAAAGTACCCTGCAATTTTCATAGCATCTCAAAATTAACATCATCTACTATTATGAATAATTTAGGGTGAAGGAGAAAGAAGAGGAAAAAATGATGGGCTTCAAAGCCAGAGGTAGGTAATACTATCTCACAGACCCTGAAATGACCTGCAGTTCAAATTAAATACTCACATACTTTTACTGATTCTAATGAAATAATTTGACACGTGAGGCATTGCTTTGACTCATCTAATTTATACTGAGGCCCTAACACTCTAAGCTACATATGAGCTTCTCTTAAAATGTTTATAGACGCAAACTTGTACCAAATCTCCAAACTACATCTTTGCTCTTTATAGTGCCCAAAATGCAAACTGAAATCTCTAAAGATAACAGTAAGAGTCACCAAAAACAACTTTAAACATCCACAAGCTATGAAGAAGAACAGAAAGCAGCGAGTTCTAGATTCTGAATTCATTATTACATTTTTGTGACTACCTTTTTGTGTTTAATTACATGTCACATTAGTGATTTTCTTCATCAGCATATCTCAGTATCTATTTAGTATGGAAAAGCCTAGAACACCAGCATTTCCTCCCATCACTGATGCCACTATCTGTTGCCCTCAAGCTACTTACTGCCTTAGTCACAACACCTTTTGACACACCACCTACTAAAGCATAGTTGTGCAGAAATTTAAAGTGTATTTCCAGCGTCCTTAGTTTTACTGAAATAATTTAAAACAGAAAGCCAAGTTACAGAATGGGTTAAACACTGCAGAATGAAGAAGCTGCAAGCCACAATCAAATGAAACAGCAAGCCACATGTCCAGAAGTGCCTGTGGGCATGCTTTGTCTAAGACACATGCCATAGCAGAATAGCAATTTAGTACATATGCAAGATAACCACATACAGCTGAATCATATCTTGGAATGACATAAGGGGTTCAGTGCCTTTATCATCCTCACAGCACTAAACGCACCACGTCTGTGGATATCCCTGCGAGAATGGGATTCTCACCACGTTTTTTCAAAAATGAAGTTTTGTCACACTTGGCTCAAGTAACAACTTCATTACCCCCAGTGACACCATGGCCCACTGTTGTGAAGATTTAAAATTCATAATCGTTTAAGTGCAGTGGTGATACCAGCTGTCATGGCAAAACAGACAGAAAGGGAATTGAGAGCACACTGCTGGGAGGAACATGGGAAATAAAACCGAAACAGAGCCTGCTATACTACATGTACTTAATGTATGGGGAACATGACATTGTCAAGCAGCAAGGAGAACACCACCAGACACTGCAAGTAGTTGATGACAACAGCATTTGGAAATACACTTTTTTGGAAGCTATGATCCTTGTTCCTCAGTGGAAAACCAGGCTGTCTGGTTTCAGTGCCTAATTCTCCTCCAGTTTTATTACAGTACATAACTATATTTTACATCAAACCATGTGTTAGGTGCTTCGTGTATAGGCCATGAAAATGCTGATGATGTGCAGTGTAAAATGTACAACAAAATACAATGTACTAGCAAATTTTAAAAATGGGGGAGCTGACAAAGGAGAACAAACAGAAAAGCCCACTGATTTAACTCACTTCAAACAGTTACCCAAAACACGTACCATCGCTATTTTGGATTCAGTACTTACAATAAATATGGATTCCTTCTGGAAGAGCACAGCAAGTACTTATTCTTAATTCCCTTGCATTCAGAGCACATTTAGGAATAAAGTTTTGCATGTGTCATTCTGACT